>VDFB02285695.1:0-18798 GCA_007258455.2 Sequoia sempervirens | reverse complement strand
CATTTTCAATTCGGATATAAAGTCCCCTACAGTTAGGGCATCAAGAGCTCAAGAGCCAACATAGCAACATATTAAATCCTATCAGATATGGTCATATAAAATCCTATTTAGTATCGATCATTGGATCAATTGCTTTTTGCCTTGACCTTCCAACTCAAATACATGAACATGATGTGATTTAATATCAACAAACTCAAATAATACAAATCAGTGTATTTAAATGAGGGTGTACAAGCTTTCCACACTTAGGCTGTTGTTTCAAATTTGAAGTCCCCTGATTCAGTATGGGAGACTAGGAACCAGTTCACCCAAAATAAACAACCTATGACTTACATTATGGTAGAAAATAAATCTTACCTCTGCAAGATAATGAATCTCCTACTTCACATTCAAACAATATTTTCAGCATCTGTACCAGAAATTGAGAAAATGTCCTTGTTAATACGGACAAAATAATGAGTACTCTGTTTTAGCTATATTTATTGTCCTCATCTTTTTTCAAACAATCTTACATGTATGCAAAATGTGGAAGAATAGACAAGGGGTATGAAATATTTGACAGAATACCTGAAAGAAATGTAGTCTCATGGATTACCATGATTGCAGGATACGCAAAATATATAGATAAGTTTAACAGAATGCTTCGAATAAATGCATTCCCATGGAATGCCCTGATTGCAGACTATTCAGTCATTTTATTAAAAAAAAGGGCTTTAGAAATTTTCAAACAAATGCAATTGGCAGATGTAATGACCGACTCTGCAACCTTTGCCAGCATCCTCCTAGCTTGTGCCAAAATGGGAGCTTTGGAAGAGGATATAGACATCCATCAAAGCGTGAAAGATAGAGCAATTTTGTCAGATGTTGTAGTTGCAACTGCTGTGGTAGACATGTATGCAAAATGTGGAAGCACAGACAATGGGAATTTACTGGCATTTCTTATTCTATTCTTCATTTCTCTAAAATCTTAGCACTTTTTTGTTTGTTGTTATTTATTTTTTCTTCAAGAATTGCATGAAATAATGGAATTGCACTCTATAGGTGTGCCAACATCCTTATATCAAAACTGGTATTCGTTCCTCCTACCTGCAACTTGAGTTTTAAAAAAAACCTTCTTATTGTTTTCCATCAGCTAGCTTATCTAGTTTCAATCTTTCATTCTTTTTACCTTTTAAATGTCTTTAAACAATCTTGTCATTCATAAATTTAGTTTGTAGTAAATCAACCAATTTCTTGTTTGTTATCATTTCCGAACAAAATCCCATCAAGATTAAGAATTTATTTTAAGTAAGGCATGTTAAGCAATCTAACTAGATAGAAAAATAATTTGTTATTTAATTGGTAGAGAATTTTTTTGTGCTTGCATTAACTTAAGTAAACCCTTTTATGATAGATTGTTTGTTGAATCCTAAAAGATAAACAATTGAAAAGGCTTTCCTACATTTAAATTATTTAGGCTATCTATTTTCGATCTATATTTTTAGTGAACTTGATGTGAATCCTAAACTTTATTATTTATTCCTTCATCTTCAAAATAATTTTTCTTTCTAAACAACACTCTTTCTAATGTCCGAAAATTGGTTAATTCTACTTTACTTTTTTAATTTTGTCAGCATTTAACAAAACTTTATTTTTGAGTAGACATATAAACCTTATCACAATTAGGTTAGTGTCCATTTACTACATTGTTATCTTTGTCTTTTATTTTCACCAAAAATTAAAAAATCTACATTTTTTCTGCTCAATTTTTTTATAATATATAAGGAAGAATCATTTTTTGTTGTTCTTTGATAGAAATTATTATCCTTCCTTCTTTGATTATCCCTTCCTCATACATTATCTCTTATAGGAACCCTCATCTAAACCTATCCATGTTTTTTCCTTCATCTTCCTTCTTTCATTACCCTTCCTTCCCTCCATTGTCATCCACCCCATATGATGTCTCACAATGATGAAAATTTTGCTAATGAACCCCTATTAGATTATGCTAAGTTTGTCACTCACCAAAGTTTACCACCACTTGTCTCTCCTCCAAAGTAGCTTACCTGATAATGTCACCTAATCCTAAATCTCTTCACTTGCATAATCCTTAACAAATATAATCATCACCCATCTTGAGGGACTAGAGATATTGTAAGTTAGAGGATATATTATCCACATTCATGTCACTTTATTATCTAATTCTCCTATCTTCATCCCTTTCTTCTAGCCAACCTCTTTTCTTTTTCCTCCCACTGGATATTCCTTCACCTAAATTTGCATGCCTATTCCTTCTCATCCAACCCACATTCTTACCTTTTCGTGTTTATCTCTCCATTCCTCCTTTTAAAATATGATCATCCCTTTAGATAACTACTTTACCTCCTATACACCTATTTGCCACCCTTTCAACCCTTACCCTTCACTTATCTTGTTTGATTATCTCTTACCACTATTGTCACTTTCTCTCCTATCCAACCATTAACCTCACAATCCTTGCCACATTCTTATCAAAACTTGAAAAAAATTGCACCTCTTCCCTCAATTTCCCAATCGATGCCCCTAACCCTATCATTTACTACCTAGTTCAAGAAATGTCAATAATGTAATGCTAGCTATCTATTCTCCCATCATCTAATACCCTATTAGATGGAACCTTAAACCTTCTCCACAATAAGATATGTTTGGCTATAATAAATCACCCACGAGAGCCATAGTTCTTCATGCTAAAGATTGACATACATTTATAACTAGATAAGCAATCCTAAGGTACATCTTCAATTCTTTATAGATCAATGTGCATTGATTATTACTTTGATTATCAATTCATGGCTAATATTTTCTCTATTTATTAAGGAAAAATCCTCAAAATGCTTCTTCTCTTTATCTACATATTTTATCAATTCTTTCCTTTGTCTCACTTATATTTTCATGGAACACATTCAAGTCAACATAGAATTTCTGGTGAGTTTCATCAATATTATAAAATACAATCAAGGTGTACAAATGACAAGGTAATTAATTGTATCTTCTATTATCAATGCAGTCTTTCATAGATCTCCTAACTTCTTCTCGACTCTAATATCAAGATCTGGTATTTATTAGGAATCTTTTTCCAAAGCTTCACAATCTCTTGCATATCTATCCAAATTTTATAGCACTTTGTACCACCTTATAGTATTATTATACATAGATGATAGATCATTTCAAGGCCATCTCCTCTTTGACCTATGATGCCTCTATTTCTTTAACCCCGTCCTCTTCTCAAGAAACTGATAATTCTACAAAGAATAACACCAATAACTTATAATTTTTCTTTAACCCAAGCCTTATCAAATAATTAACTAAACTAACCAAAACTATCTTACTCCTCATCATCTAAACTTACTATCTCCCTTTGTTCACAAGCTAACTCTAATTGGATGAAGCCGGAAAGCCCATGAATTTCATCTTTCATGAGTTTCTTTATATAAACCTTATCCAATTTCATCCTATCCAACCCTTTAACCCTAAACTATTCTTATTCTACCATATTTGTCAATTCTTTTAGTCTATAGACCTATTTTTGTAGGAAACATGTCTTACTATCACCTTCTTCTTTTTTCTTTATTAGATCTTTGGACTTCCTTTCACCAAATCATGTTCCCCCTTACCCTCTTTTTTGTTCTTCACTTTCATAAGATTTTTCTAAGATATGCTTCTATTAACCCAACCCTAGATAAATATTGAAGTTCTCTTTCTTTAAGTTTTTGCATGACCTTTTTCTTGAGTTTTTCCCTTTTTCCTTTGTATTATTTTTTCAATTTCTCTTTTGTTAATGAGGATTGTCCTATTTTATATTTGTTTCCTATTTTTGATTTCTTACATTGTTTAACATTTTCTCCTCCACTTTAGTTATTCATTACTACTTTAGCACAGTAGATAAATACTTAAACTAGATAATTATTCACTTTTCCATCATGGTGCCAACACATTCTTATATAGAACTAGTAAATTTAGGACATCTAGAATTATCATGTGATTTATCACAACAATTTAATGTGTGGAATTTCCTCCTTTTTTTCCCTTTTGTGCTCATTAGCATAATGTCCTAGTTTACTATAGTTGTAACATTGTGGCCTTTTGGTCCTTCATCTTTCTTTCATACCTCTATCCTTATTGTGGTAGCCTAGACCTTATCACCTCCTTCTCAATAGTTATCATGACAACTCATGGAGGGTCCTACATCATGAATTTTTGGTACCACATACTGTACATTGTTGTGTTATACTTTCTCTCAATTGAAGTTCCCACTAGCCATGTGCCAAATAAGCATTCAATGCTCTTATAGATAAGCCCTATGCTCCACCCATACATATATCCAAAAAATACTTCCCTAATCAATCCATGAACCATTGGTTCATATTCATATTCTTCATGAAGTAACATTGTCCACACCTATTTATGCCATTTTTGTCCCACTTTATATTTTACAGTATATACTTACTATGTTTCTAGGGGATTTATCAAGTCTCCCTCTTAGTGTGGTAGCCCTCTTGGTGCCTTTGATTATCAAACATTCATTCCTTAGATATTATTCCCTACTATAATTTTTAAACCCATTTTTTACTTCTAGGTGGGGGAAAGTCTCAACCTTCTCACCTTTCATTAGAATTTCTTACTTCAACATTATTTTCTAGCTTTAATTTTGAAATTATCAATTTTATCATTTCCTACTTAATTGCTTTCACATATATTTGACTAGGATTCTATTATGGTAATCAATTCTACCACATTCTTATATGAAGAGGAAATATTTTCATCTACTTCCACTATAATGTAAGGGGTTAGCCCTAAAACAAACTACTCAATTCATTTCTCTTATATGAAGGTTTCTTCTAGTTTTTTAACCGCACTTTTAAATAAATTTTCATCATACTTTATTGATTCCTCAGATTTTTTCATCTTCCATATTTCATTTATGTTTTTGTTCATACATTAGGTGAGTAGAAATTTTTAAAAAATAAGTCACTCAATTCTTTCCATGTTTTATCATTATTAAAGTGCAATCTTTAATGCATCATCTTAGTACCTCATCATTGAGGTTCTCCATAAAATTATATAATTGAGCCTACTCATCATTAGTTCTAACCCCACTCTAATGAAAGTTCAAGGTAAAGAGATTTTTGCTAGTATCCTTAATGTATTTACCAAAAAATGAGAGCTTAATCATATGTGCATCCATATTTGGTGGTGTAATATCGCAAAATTGCACCTTAGGGGTAATTTCACATTTTAGCACTTTGCCTTGCATTTATTACACCTAAATGCATTTATGATAAGAACCTTATGGGTCGGAATTTCGTGATTATAACTCCACAAGGTCCAATGACAAAGCGACAACAGTCTATTACCCTGTTTTTTGAAAACTGACATGTTAGACACCTGCGTGGCGCGTGAACATCTACGTGGCACGCTAGCGTCCTGGCAATTTTTTGAATTTGAAACAAGGAATCTCAGAATCTTGACTCGCGACATGTGTCCCTGCAATCATATTTTCGAGTGTAACGACTCCTTATGCCCTTGCATGCAACAATATTCCCTTTCTTGCCCTCAATTTGGGGGTTCTCTCTCATTCTAGGACTTCACCTCTCCAATCTCACTCTATTCTTTGTTCTTCTTGCTTGCAATATCACTTCTATGAGCGAAGCTTTGCTGAATTAAGGTCCCTCCAACAGCCAAAGCTCTCTTCCAAGAATTCAACGGTGCATATGTGCTTTCAAGAGGGAGTCAAGGACTGTTGGTAACGCTCTCTTGCTCTTATCTATTTGCGAATAGATTAGATCACTTTATTCATTTGCTATTTTGTGGTGTGGGTTCTCCTCCTCAAGCAAGGATTGTTTTCACCACTTCTTATTTGTCCATTTTGTTTATTCTCTCTATCTATCTGGTTGTCCGTGGAGGTGGGAACACCAAAATGGGGGTTTGACTGCAGCAAGCCCCAAAACAACCCCAACATTTTTCCTCGTTCGTATTGTGTGTAGGATGTTGGAGTGGAGCTTGGAGAAAGGTTTCAAGCAGTCGATCGTTTGTAAGTTCTCTCTTGACTCTTCTTTGTGCTTTACATCGTTTCCTACTTTCTGTTCATTTACTTTGTTGAATAGACCTCAGATCTGTGTACGATAGTAGGATATTAGCCTTTCTGTCCAAGGTTTGAGTTCTTTGTTTGCCTTGGATGCCAGCGCGTCCTTTGGACTCCAGCGAGCTACGTTGGCATCCTAATACCACGTTGTAGTCCTTTGGCTGAGAGCTATCCCTTCTAAGGCAGAAATCTTGAAACCCTACTTGCTCGGATTTTGGAGTAGTCTTTTGGAATAATGAGTCTGTATACTATCTTCTTTGCAATTTCTTATTCAACAACGTTTTGAGGTGGTTAAGGGCAGTTCACTCCCTAGGATTCTCTTGAGAACGAAGAGACTCATGAGCAGCGAATCCCCCTTATTTCACAGGTGGAGGTAAATGTGTTCCTGATTTATTTTGTATGGTTAGGGATTATCCTTTCCCCTAATATATTCTATCTCTTGGAGTTATTTCTCTCTTTTTATCATGGCTTCTTTGTCTAGTTTCACTCCTTTTCTACATGACTAAAGTCCTTTCTCTATCATTATCTATTAGAAACTAAACATATAAGAATTCACTTCCTAATATTTGTCACAAATCTCATACACAATTGCTTCTTAATATTCTTTTCTCTTACCCAATTAAAGATTCAAGTCTACATATATCGACTCTTTAGAAACCCTTCTTGATTTTGACAACATGGGAGGTCACTCTTAGTCCATGAGGTTCATCTCCTCATAGTGCTCTTTATCTTAGAGAATATGTTGGTTGATAACACATCATTATTAATTGGCTTTATCTTAAATTTTATTTGAGTTGTTTTCTTCCTCAACTTAGTAATTGCTCTCATCTATCATCTACAAAGTTTCCTTGGAAAAATCTAATTTTTTTATTACTTCTTTTATTCTATTGCTAAGTATTATAGCCTCTTCATCACCAATTAACAAATTATTTACTTCCTCTTCTTACCCGTAGCAACCACACCTATAGTATTCATGCAAATAAGGTCAAAATTCTCTAAGTTCATTGTTGTCTTGTATTCTTTCAACTTTCTTATCATTTTAGTTAGATGTTTCTCTATGGTTCTAATTTATATTATAAACCACTCTATTTATTTAATATTTACGAATAACTCTTAAACAATTTGTTTTCTAGGGGTGTGAAAAGGAACATATTTTGTTTGGATATGGATAGAGGTTGCTTGGATATGGAGTCATTTTGATTGGTCGCTATTTTTATTTTTAGAAAGGAATTCATAGGGAAATAATTGCTTGGATAGGGAGGTTTTCAAATTTAATCACATCAAAATTAACTTTCCCACTTGCTTTGTGTGGTTATGTGCATGTAATACATGTATCATGTTGTGATTGGTCCAAGAAAGTGACTAGGTGAAACATAGGAAAATATCACTATTAGCATATGGCATTGGCTTGGTCATTAATGGATTATCTTATGGTGGGTTTTAATTGGTTGGTAGAATTTATAGAAGTCTAAGTTACATAGAGTAGTTGTGAACTATGGTTTAGGCTTACCACATGCTACCTCACTTTTAGGGAGGTTGTATAAAGAATCTTAGGAGTTTAAAAGGAAAAGATGTAAAGAGAAGTGAAGATCAAGGAAAGGGATACCCAATATCGATGGAAGAAGTGGGATTAGGGTGAGGGAAAATTTGATACCACTAAATAATATGGACAAAAGGGTAAAGGAAAGGGATCGGGGATTAGGGATATAGAGTGAGAGATGCATTCTTTGGTAAAGGAAAATTCAAAATATAGAAACTTACAAGCGTCTATGACTCAAGAGAAATGGGTTGGGGATCATTAATGTGGTGTGCCTAATGCTAGAAGAGAAGAGAGCAAATGAAATAGAGTGAAAGAGTTTCAAGGTTCAGTGTGGTTATTTTCGCACAAAAGTGTTATCACGATATAGATCATCTTGTCATGGTATGATCTTCTTTGTGTAATATATTTCCTATAAGTATAAGACCATTTTTCTTGCACATGCCTCTTAGTATATGAATTATTTCTACACCATTTCTTCCTTTCATGGTATCAAACATTAATCACCTTAGGTTCTTCATGTTAATGGTAGGAGTTTTTGTACCAACCTTGGATTGAGAGAGATCTTGAGAAAAGGGAATCTTGATGTGGGGAAAATGGAAAGCACATCAAGTATAGAAATAGAGAAGTTCATGGTCACTTAAATTTATCTTTAATCCTATATAGATATAGAGATAGATGGAATCATGTTTGGATCAAATTATATTTTATAGACACAAAGATAAGGATATTTAGGTATTTTCTAGGCTAATAAAATTTCTCCTTTGTTTTAGTCTCCTATGATATCAATTTAATAATATGATTAAAATAGCAAAGACAATAATCAATCATTAAATATACCTATGATTTTATGAATATATTAATTCTCTTATGGTGATGTAAAGGCTAATGAATATTATTTCTAAACACTTGTGATGTGTATTGCATGCTTACTATTGTTTTAATAAATTAGGGTTCAACCTTCAATAAAACACTCTAGAGTGTATTTTGAATGTTTTAGACTTCATGTCAACTCATAATGGCTACATGTGTTGCTAATGAGGCTCAAAGTTTGAAACTTGACATAGGACATGTAGGTTCATTTTTTAAATTATGTAACTAACCTAGGTCAATTTTATTATTCAAAGATCAACACAAACATAATAGATGTATTAGCTTTGATCAATTTTTTCAAATTCTTCTCAAAATACATCATTTTTCAAAACCAATCATTGTATTAGGGATAACTAAATTATCAAAATGAACCAAAATAAATGAGAGAAGTGAAGGATATCCAATTTATATTTATAAATATTATGTTAACATTTGAATAAAAAAAACATATCCTTAATATTTTAGGTAATAAGTAAGATCATTATCCATTAAAACTATTTTTTGCCAATATTATAATTTTTTAGAAGGTCTACTAGATTGAGCATACATTTTTATGAATGCCTTAACATTTATGTCAAGATTGAGTTTGATTTGCTTCCAATTTTACCCTTCAAAAATCTAATGTAGTTGTAGTGAAATGGTTTTTTTTGTGAATTATTAAAATTTAAGAGATATTTTAGATTCATTAGTTATTTTGTCTATAAGGAGTTAGTAACATTGTTTTTGTGATTCTTTCAATTAATAATATTCATAGCGTATAATATTTTATATAGATTCAACTATGTAGTTTTCAATAAAATTATATCGACCCATATTTAATGAGTATTTTTATTCACAAGAACAATGTCATAAGCATAGAGATTCCCCCAAGGTCATATTCACATAGTTTACTATTTCTATGCAGTTTTCATAATCTATCCAATCATATGATATCGTGATTCAACTACATAATTTTTAATCAATCTTTACTAACCTATATTTCATGAGTGTTTATTTACAAGAGCCCATATCTTATTTGAAAACAATGGTCTACTTAGAAGTAATTACATTTAGGTGATGATTAAAAGGATAAAAGATCATCCTTCCCAATACTAGTCCAACTCAAGTGTGCTCAACCATGGAGTTTCTCCAAAGATAAAACCTATACTCTTCCCATACATATATCCAAAAGAGTGCTAAAATTTCAGAGAAATGAAGAGTAGAATAAGAAATGCCAGCAAATTCCCATTGTTTGTGCTTCCACATTTTGCATACATGTCTACCACAACAGTTGCAACAACATCTGACAAAATTGCTCTATCTTTCATGCTTTGATGGATGTCTATATCCTCTTCCAAAGCTCCCATTTTGGCACAGACTAGGAGGATGCTGGCAAAGGTTGCAGAGTCTGTCTTTACATCTGCCAATTGCATTTGTTTGAAATTTTCTAAAGCCTTTTTTTTAATAAAATGACTTTGTGAATAATCTGCGATCAGGGCATTCCATGGGAACGCATTTATTCGAAGCATTCTGTTAAACTTACCTATATAATTTGTGTATCCTGCAATCATGGTAATCCATGAGACCACATTTCTTTTAAGTATTCTGTCAAATATTTCATACCCCTTGTCTATGCTTCCACATTTTGCATACATGTCACCTGGATTACCACATTTCTTTTAGGTATTCTGTCAAATATTTCATACCCCTTGTCTATGCTTCCACATTTTGCATACATGACTACCAGGTTAGTTGCAATTACATCTACAAAATTCCTGTCCTTTATCCTTTGACGGATTCCATACCCTATTCCTGTAGAAACCCCTGTTCTCACTTTCTCTAAAACTGCTTGTTTTTTTATTTGTTTTCGAACGTTTTTGGTTTTTTTGATGTTTTTGTGCATAAAGGTAAAATGAGATTTTGAAAGGGAAATGCTAATAAATTTCAATAAAATACCACAAGTCTACAAATGATGGAAACTGATTGATTTATTGATGCCATACATTTATTGATCTTCTATACTGATTACAAACGAGATCTGATAACATGCAAGCTAAAAAGCAACAACATGATTGCAATTAAAGAAAACCTGATTTGCTGATTACAGGCGCATGAACTGAAGAAGAATGGTACGGCTATCATCATAATCACTTTCTCCCTTTGCCGAATGATCAAGAATGCATCCAGAAGTATTGGCGCCTTATTTGATGAAACCAGAAGGCAATAAAAAGAAGCGCTTTTCCCTAGAGGAGGAAGTACGGCTTGGTACTAGCTGGTACGGCTCTGCAGTAGCAACTTGGAAGTCCATACAGATTTAAAAAGGATGCCAGATGCATATAACCAGCCGCTCAAAGATCTTCTCTGTCTCCGGATGAATCTCTGGAATAAACTACTGAAATAGGAATCTCTGTTTATGCTCTGTAATAACCTATGTGTGAAGTTATCTCTCTGAAAGCAATAGATCAGCTGATATTTCACAGCCTCTGAACTGCAACACTGAAGATGGCTCGTTCCCCAATGCCAAAACGAAAACTGGAACCCTTGGCTCTAATCTCAAAAGAAGGACTTGTCAAAAATTCGATTTCAAGCATAATGAGCTCAAATCCCAATGAAAACCCTTATATCCATCAAAAGTTCGACTTTTCTCAAAAAGGCATCATTTAAATAAATTCGAACTTTTCTTTTTAATTTTTTAATAGTTTTCGAAAGCACTTTTAATTATAAAATATAATTAAAAAGTGGCCCCCTTCAATGATGGTCGACCCCTTCAACAAATCACTTAAGTTATAATATTTAATAATATTATAACTTTATAATATAAGCTTCGAATAACTAATATTTAATTAAACAATTAAATATTAATATCTCCTTCAAAATATATCCGATTCACTAAATCGGGCCCCAAGCCGGGTGAATAAGTGATTGATTCTACATGACCAACAAACCATACCGCTAAAATAGCAGGTGTTCGCCAATAATGCCAAATATTGCTATTGGGCAGCCAGTAAGTCGCAAAAGACGCCCTCAATGAGCCCGAAAAAAGCCAACCGTAAGTTCTCAAACCGAAGCCAAGCCAAGCTCCATCAAGACCCTCTATCCATCCTATCAACCTACGCAGGGTCGCATAATAGGCTAATCATAAGCTCGAGAGATGTCAACCGGAAGGGGACATGACAATTCCAAACCTCCCATTTTGGCACAGGCAGGGAGGCTACTGGGAAAGGTTGCGAAGTAAGGCTTTACACCTGCCAATTGCATCTGCTTGAAAATTTCTGAAGCATTTTTAACAAATCCATTTTGTGTATATCTTACAATCATGGCATTCCATGAGACCACATTTCTTTGAGGCGTTCAGTCAAACAGTTCACGTGCCTTGTCTATGCTTCCATATTTTGCATACATGTCTATCAGAATATTTACATCTGAAAAAATTCCTCTCTCCTTTATGCTTCTATGGATACTCTGTTCCAAAGCTCCCATTTCAGAACAGGCTGGAAGTACGCTGGCAGATGTGAGCTGATGCGGTTGGAAACCTGTTTGCTGGATATGGTGACACAGTGCGACTGCCTTCTGAAGATAGCCATGGCTTTCGTTCACTGCAATAACCATATTCCAGGAGAGGCTCTTTTTCAATTAATCCATTCAAACTTCCGCAGCGCGGCAACCATGATTTGAATTTGGTTCGGGTTAAATTCAGCGGGGATTTGACTGCTCACTGTGACGTTTACGGGACAGTTTAGGAAAACAGAAACAGTTTGAATGGGCCCCACAAGAGCCACTTAATGCGGTCAACCCTTACTCTGTGATCTTTAAGCCCGGCTGTTAAATGAGGCTTTAAAAAATTAAAATGCATTTCAAGCATATATATTATAGATTTAATATTTATAATTTATAGTTTTACATCGCATCATTCATCAATAATGCCGTGTAAACATTGTTTCAAGTTCAACCTAAATTTAAAGTATTTAGTTTAATAATGATTTCAGATTTAGTAATTTATGGATTTACTGTAATTTAAATTTACAGATGGAAGATTGAATAGTTAAAAATTTCAAACCTACCTGGGTCAACATTTTGCTCGCCTGGTTGCCAGTTGCACACAAAAATCTTGAAATCTCGTCCTGCATCTGCTCCTGTGTGGCAGCCAAACTAGCATGGGAAACAAGTCCCGGTCCCTAAGACGCTTCCCAGGGGGTCAGAGACGCGTCTCGTTGCAACTCTGATTTCACTATATCATTAGCTTTTTTATTCCATAATTCCTAAAAATAACAGTAATGCGCCATGAATGGGACATTTTACTTTTTTGGTTGGGGATATAAGCACCCTTCCCTTGAACTAAAAACAGCCTATGTTATCATTGTCCTTGAACTAAAAACAGCCTATGTTATCATTGTTCAAGGCTCCTTACATCAAACTTTACCTCGTTATGCTTGATGTCTAGATTATTGGTCTATGAATGAAATCGCCACTTATAAAAATTTATCTCTTCTAAATGAAGCTATATGAGACAAAAATTAATAGGACTTACATCAAAACTATAATAACAGTCATAATGACATTCAAATAGTAGCTAGAGATTGTTCTTAGAGATCCCTTCTTTTGTTTGCAGATTTTTTAGGCAAATACTTGTCTTTTTTACGCTCCATCAAATGGCACTGGGGCTCTTCAAACTCATAGCATCACTGGGTCGGAATATGATCATCTCACAAACATTTGGTTCATTTGCTTTACTTCTTGTGTTTGTTCTTGGAGGATTTGTGATTTCTCGAGGTATAGTATACACTTTACGGCATTATATGCATGCAGTAATTTGAATTGAAGAAAATGACTAGTAGCTATCTTGAACTTTTTAAACATAATAGAAGTGCTTGATTTTACAATGTTTCTTTAACAGAGAATGTACCCAGCTGGTGGATTTGGGCATATTGGTGCTCCCCAATGTCTTACAGCCAAAATTCTCTTGCTGTAAATGAGTTTTTGGCTCCCAGATGGAATAAAGTAAGGGAATTCCTGGATTGATCATCAAAGGCTAGCAAGCATTGGCAACCATATTGTATACTTAATTTCATTTACATATTTCACTTACAGGCTGTCAAGTAGTACTACTCATATTATGTGCATTATTTCATCTAAATATTTCACTTATTTGCAGCCCAGTAGTACTACCTCAAATGAGACTTTGGGGCATGCAATAATAGAAGCTCGTGGTTTATTTGCTGAAGCTAAATTTTATTGGATTGGTATTGGAGCACTGATTGGGTTCTGCGTAATTTTCAATATTCTGTTTACCTTGGCTTTAACTTGCCTCAATCGTAAGTCTATGATGTTATTAAAAGGTTAAACGCACTACTGTTTTCTCACTTATTCTTTATTTTTATGGTGAGATGGGAGATCTAATAGAAGTTAGAACCCTTTCCATTTACAGCTTTTGGAAAATCACAGGCTGTACTATCTGAAGATGTAATTGAAGAGAAACATGCAAACAGAACTGGAGAAAGTAGTCATGGAGGGAAACTTACATCTGTAGATGCATCTGAAAAACATTCAAGAGGTATGTCATGAGCTTTCCTGAAAAGTTTTTACTGCTTGTGAATGTCCGAATCTACTCCTCAAAGCTAAATTTATTTGTTTTAGCCAAGGACAGAAACATATATAAAGTTGGTAGTTTTGAGAGCTTCTGGATTTAACTGTGTATTTTTATTTAGATTGAAGGACAGAAACAGATTGTAATATTTTTGTCAGGCCATGCATACTCGCTAGAGAGAAGATAAAGTTCAAACTCTGAATTCCATTCTACCCATGATAGAGAACTTTCTGATCTCCAAGCCTCGGTATCTCACAAGAAAGTTAGAAAGTTTAGAAAGTTAACCAGTGATAAACCAAGAGATTTTTTGAAATTCTTTTACTGCTTGTGAATGTCCAAATCTACTCCTCAAAGCCGAATTTCTTTGTTTTTAGCCAAGTACAGAAACATATATAAACTTTAGAAAGTTAAGCAGTGATAACACGAGATTTCTTGAAATACATTTACTTCTTGTGAATGTGTGGGTCTGCCTTAAAAGATAAAATGCCTTGTCTCGGATAAGAACTAAAACATGTTTCAAACTGAGATGGTAGTGTTTACTATCTATTGTAAATATTGAAATGGAAAATAATTATCTTGTTGAATGTAAATATTTTTTTTTTTCTGTATCTTGATAAAGAGAACACTACGACAAAAAACAAAATAGAATCAGAGCTTAGAAAGTGTTTTGAACTGTATCTGAAAGTATTCTATTGCTCAGAAAGAAAGATAACATATAAACTAAAAAATATGCTATAGAGAAAAGTTTCTTATATGCTCAATTGAAAAGATCATGAGCTATATCAATTGAACAGTTCCAGAACCATCTGAAAAAGCTAGCAATGTTCATTCACAGATTGTAATATTTTTGTCAGGCCATGCATACTCGCTAGAGAGAAGAGAAAATTCAAACTCTGAATTCCATTCTACCCATGATAGAGAACTTTCTGATCTCCAAGCCTCGGTATCTCACAAGAAAGGAATGGTCCTTCCTTTCCAGCCATTATCAATTGCTTTTGAAAACATCAACTACTATGTTGACATGCCAGAGGTTGGTGCAGCTAGATTTTGTTTGATTTAAGGCTTTTTTTTTTGGCAATAGTTTAAGATGCCTAGCTTCTCACCAATAGGAAATCTGGAGCTAATAGCTAGTTCTGTATCAGGAAATGGAAAATGAAGGCGTGGATCAAAACAGGTTACAACTCCTTTCCAACATAAGTGGATCCTTCAGGCCAGGGGTGCTTACAGCCTTGGTTGGAGTTAGTGGAGCTGGAAAAACCACATTGATGGATGTCTTGGCTGGGAGAAAAACAGGAGGCTACATAGAAGGAAGTATAAGCATCTCTGGATACCCTAAGAAACAAGAAACCTTTGCTCGCATCTCAGGGTACTGCGAACAAAATGACATCCACTCCCCGAATGTCACAGTCTATGAATCACTTGTGTACTCTGCATGGCTTCGTCTTCCACAAGATGTTGATGAGAGAACTAGAATGGTTTGATCTCAAGTTCCTCTCTTTACATGCAATGGTTTCGATAGACAGTCTTTCCTTTTAATGAAACTAAGCTCACAGGTATTTTTGGTGGTCTTTGTTGTAATGACTACAGATGTTTGTGCAAGAAGTGATGGAACTTGTTGAGCTTACTCCTCTTAGGGATGCTCTAGTAGGGCTTCCTGGGTTGACAGGTCTTTCTACAGAGCAAAGTAAAAGGCTTACCATTGCAGTGGAACTTGTTGCTAACCCTTCCATAATCTTCATGGATGAGCCAACTTCCGGATTAGATGCCCGTGCTGCAGCTATAGTAATGCGTACTGTGCGCAACACAGTGGATACTGGTCGCACTGTTGTCTGTACCATCCACCAACCCAGCATTGATATCTTTGAATCTTTTGATGAGGTAAATTCAAGTATTTTCATGATTCAGAGACATCATAAATAACAATATTTCATATTGGATCCAATAAACTTAATAGCTTTGCTTCCAAAAGAAGAATTGGAGTGCAAACGTATGAAATAAGGCAGGTCTATTCTAATCAATGGTGAAGGTTCACTTCTTTGTCTTGCTGAATGCAGCTGCTACTTCTGAAAAGGGGCGGTCAAGTGATCTATGCAGGACCATTGGGTCAGCATTCTAATAAACTTATTGAATATTTTGAGGTACATTTGGCCTTTTTATTCAACTTTATGGTTTCTTCGGACAGCTACTGATTAATACATGGTGCATGCCATTGTCAACACGTAGCAGAAAGGAATAATGTTGTTTGTTTCTTGTGTTATTGATTAGTCTGTGGAAGGTGTTCCACCAATTACAGAAGGATACAATCCGGCAACATGGGTGCTGGAAGTCAGTGCCATATCTGTTGAGCAAAGTCTAGGCGTAGACTTTGCTGATATCTACACAAAATCTTCACTTTATGGGTAATTACTTATGATTGGACTTTTCTTGAGCAAAAACTGTAGTCATCCTTATTTCATTTAGAGGACTCCTTTAAGGATGGAGAAACATCATGCCTTTGCTTAAAATCTTTTCTGTTTGTCAGATGGAATCAACGACTTATTAAAGAACTAAGCACCCCTGCTCCGGGCTCAAAGGATCTAAATTTTCCAACACAATATGCACAGTCCTTCCCAGTTCAGTGCATGGCATGCCTTTGGAAGCAACATTGGTCATATTGGCGTAATCCACACTATGTTGTTGTGCGGTTTTTCTTCAGCACAATGGTTGCCCTACTCTTTGGGAGCATCTTTTGGGACCTTGGGACAAAGAGGTTAGATGCTCTTTTCACTGGCACAATATTGTAGATTTTCCAATATGCACTTACAGCCACCAGATTTGTGTTTTACACCTTTGCTGTGTTTTATCAGAGTTATTCTGCAAGACTACATGTTTCAATTCAGCTGTCACCTATCATACTGGCAATTCATTTTTTTAACATTCTACAATTTGTTTTTGTAGAGGCAATCAACAAGATTTATTGAATATTTTGGGAGCAATGTATTGCTCTGTACTTTTTCTTGGAGTAAGCAATGCATCTAGTGTACAACCTGTGGTTGATGTGGAACGGACTGTCTTCTATAGAGAAAGAGCTGCTGGAATGTACTCGGCATTCCCTTACGCCTTTGGACAGGTACTCTAAATCCTGCCACTGTCATCTTCACAAATGATGTTCAACCATGCAACCTCAGATTAATTAGATGATCCACTTGTTATTTATTCATGCAGGTGGCAATTAAGGTTCCTTACGTTCTTGTGCAGTCTGTAGTTTATGCCCTCGTGGTCTATTCCATGATTGCATTTGAGTGGACAGCAGTCAAATTTTTCTGGTTCCTCTTTTTCATGTATTTCACTTTTCTTTACTTCACCTTCATGGGAATGGTGACAGTTGCCATTACTCCAAACTTTCATGTTGCAGCAATCATTGCATCTGCATTTTATTCTACATGGAACCTCTTTTGTGGCTTCATCATTCCTCGACCTGTAAGGCCATTTTAATTTCTTTTTGTTGAGGCAAATTTTATATATTACTGTTTAAAATAAACTTAAAAATGTATAGCAACAAATCATGATGATTAGTAACGCAATCAAATCTGTTTTCTTTGAACCAGAAAATGCCTGTGTGGTGGAGATGGTACAACTGGGCGACACCCATTTCCTGGACACTCTATGGTTTGGTTGCATCACAGCTTGCTGATGTAGATACAGAGATGGAGACAGCAGATGGGAAAGTGGTAGTGTCTGAATTCATAAGGAATTATTTTGGGATGAGACATGACTTTCTGGGAATTGTAGCATTGGTGATTGTTTGCATCCCTATTGGCTTTGCTGCCATATTTGGTGTGGCCATTAAAAGGCTCAATTTCCAAAAAAGATAGGCATTCCATACAACCATTTTTTTGATGTTTGGTCTGACCATTAAAAAGCCCAATTTGCAAAGAAGATAGGCATTCCATAGAACCAGCTTACTGCACATTCATCCAATGTATCAGATAGGTGACACTTTCTTTCTTGTGAGAATCGTATAAATCATATAAATCATATGCTTCAGTTGAAGTCACATGAACATTTCAACCATGTCCTGTAACTCATCTTTAACATTTGGGTATTGAATCCCTATTATAACCGTATTCTTGTATCCTGCTTAGTAACTACCACTTTTGGGAATAGCTTCCTAAATGCTACACATTGCTTTCATAAATACTTTCAATATTAATGGTGTTCAATACTTTCCCAAGCATAATAAGTGGCAACGGATTGAATGATAATTCCTTTTATGTGCTCCCAATTCATAAATTCCATCTTAGAGCCCGCACTATCTTTTCCGCAAAACCCATGAATTGCACTATATTTCAAGGCTGGACTATTAAAAACTTTGTAAAGAAGAGTCTCTGCTCTGGGTCATTTCTTGCCAACATATTTTTAAAAACACAAGTGTAAGAATTATTAATGCCCTAGAGTCCTTGATTTCGCCAAACTACGCCATACGTAATCTCCTGGTCATTGCGATTTCCAGATATGGCAGAGAATGACTGGCTAATAAATCAGAAAAAGAAGAATTGCAATCTCGAAGGAAAAATCCAATAAATTACATGAATGCTGCTGAAAATACATTTGATCAGATAGCTGCTGACATTCTATCTTCAGGCGAGCTTCCCCACTTGCTAACCGCCGGCTCTGATATGTCTTCCACAGTCAAACTTCCATAGGATCCTTCGCCGCTCTGATACCAGTTGTGGAAAATGCACA
>VDFB02285694.1:0-24920 GCA_007258455.2 Sequoia sempervirens | reverse complement strand
TAGCCTTGTGCATAGACCCGATGCCATTAGTACACTCCCCCCGATGCTTGAGCCTCCAGCAGAGCAAAGTCAACTCAATCACTTGGTTGCATATGGCAAGCGTTTGGAGGAATGGGAGGAGGAGTTCGTTGCTAGAGGCCGTACTATGCTTACAGAGTTATATCAGTTGCGGTACAATGCACGTGAGCTCCGTCTTCATCTTCAGGATGAGGAAAGAGATATGGCAATTAACAAACCCCGGGACGAGATTATGATTGCTCACCTGAGTGTGGCTTATGATACAGTCACGGATGCAGAGGACAGAGAGGCTATCTACTCTTGGAAGACACAATTGGTGTTCAGGGTAAAGATAGAGGACAGTTTAGCATCAGAGTTGGCTGAGAGTAGAGAGCACGTCACTAGTGCACTCCGGTTTGTGAGGACTTTAGTGTCCCGCTTACCGTGCCGTTATCAGATCAAGGGTGGTGCCTACGTGGAGCTTACCGATGTTCAGTCAGAGCTCCAGGCACTCATTCATACTATTTTCAGTGGGGAGATCATTGGCTGTAAGATTACTCAGCTTACAGTCATGTCAGCATTGTTCGACGAGGCAATGAGGAGTAGGGGGCTTAACTTCAGTCTCAGATCACAAATGTGAGGATATGCTGCATCGACATAGCATTCCTTCTACGTATCTCATAGCTCCGTGACATAGTGATACGGGCCAACAATCTCATTGAGGGATTGATTGCTCGAGACCACACATAGTGAACTTCAGTTCCCGCCTCTCAGGATAGACATTACACACACGAGTTGAACTGGGTGTTACCCTTTCCAGTTAACTCGAAGTTGTTAGCACATGCATATCTATTCTGAGACTCGCCTTTCACACTTGAGTTTCTTTTAGGTTTTTCGTTAATCGATGGTAATCTTCCGCTAATATGCTTTCACAAGGACGCGGTATTTCGCATAGCTTGTCCATTTTTAGATTAGATGTTTCAAGCGAACCGAGGGTAGTTTCATTGACTGTATAGTTTACTCTAATTAGGTTTGAAGCGATAGCTTGCATGCATTGCAAGACTGTAGTAGACTCAAGGTGATTTTAGGGTTCCCTACACCTTGATGTTTATAAATAAGAGCTTTTGCTCATTTGTAAATAACTTTTGCTTGAGAGAGAAATATATGCTGCGCCTACCTTGCCCTCAATATTGCTCTTTTTGGTACTTGTTCATGTGTCTTCACTATTGCAATTGATTGTTATGCCACATAGGGTTTCAAAAGATTGTAATGCTGAATTCTTTCCATAGTTTAGATATATCTGTTTGAACATCTTTATCATTGAAGTCAATTGTTATGCCACATAGGGTTCCAAGAAATTGAGATGATAAATCTGTTTTGTGTTAATTTACCATTGTGATCAATTGTTATGCCACATAGGGTTTCGAGAAATTGCAGTGATAAATCTGTTCTGTGAATCTTTATCATTATAATTGAAGGTTATGCCACATAGGGTTTCGTGAGATTGTGGTGATAAAGGCTGTTTTGTGAAGACTTTGCTTTTTCAATCAAGTGTTATGCCACACAGGGTTCCATAAGATTGTCTTGGTAAATTCTTAAATCTGTTTTGTGCCCAATAAGCTGGTTTAAATTGAGATGATAGTTGCGCCACCTTGCCCTCAAGTAGAGAATTTAAACCCGTTTATCGTCAGTTAGTCAAACCTTGCTCCGTTTCCTCTCGCTCTGTTTTCCTGAGGAGATTGGATAGATTAAATTTAAGTTGTAGTTAGTAGATCTGCAAAACCAGAGAAAACTCAGCTGCAACGTATAGGTTCTTTCAAGAAAGCCTTGTGCCTCTACAGCTGAAACAAAAAGATAGGACATAGTTTTAGCTTATTTTCCTTTGCAATGCTCAAAGCACAACGAGGGAGCTCCATAATTTGAAGAGCACTCATTGCGTAGTACATAGGTTGTTCATAACAACTCTACCCGAGGTGTTAGTTGTTACGCCAACATAGGGTTGAATAGGTCAATACATAAACATGAATGCTATGGTTAAATTAAATGTAGGACTTAGTACAAATCCACAAGCTACACCTTTGAGCTCGCCTACAATTCAAAGCTTGCAAGTTCTTCTAATCAATTTAATCCTTAGCACACACAACAAGACATCTCAATAAACAATTATAAGCAAAATAAACATACTAAATGTTACTGAGTGAATAACAAATTCATGATCACAATAACATTGAATACTCAATGAATAGCAACTCCAACAATATGCAAATGTTAGAATTACCAATATGCAAAAAGGCCCTTATTTATACAGTTTAAAAACAATTGCATGAAAATAAATGAATTAAACTAACTATACTTCTACCCTAACTACAATTTCTTGCATGACATGAAAGCTTTATTACAAATTAGTTTGTCCATTACTTCTAAAATTATGACATACGACGGTCAACCATCAATTCAATTGATGATTAAAATATTACAATTTATCCCTTAATGCTCACATCTCTCAAATGATGAGATAGCTGATCTAACAATAGTCAACTCTAGGTTAAAAATAACGAACATTTAAAATAGAGGGAAGCTAAAAATAATGAATTCCAGCTAAAATTGCTTATCCTCGAATATGCTATTATCTTCAAAATAAGTTATTTTTAGGAGCTAACTTCTAAAAATGTGGCTTTGGATGATTTGATGATTCTATAGCTTTTCCTCTAGTTTGACAAAATCTGGCAAATCCTCTAAGACCTTTGAAACTAAAAATTCACTTTCTTGCTTTTTGAAACATACCACCCCTTGTTTCATTGAATTTGAATTTCATCACCTTGAATGCTCTTGATTCCTTGAAAAAATGTCAAATTACCCCCTTTAGACTGATTTTGACTATTGCATGAAAGAATAAGCATTCCAAATCATGGGCCCCTTCTGTTTATGTCATATGACCAGATAATTAATTCTCCTCCAAATTTGGGCATTGATTTCTATTAATAGTTGATTATATTTTTGAATTTCAAATGCTTTTTCATTTTTGTATAAATCGTTTTTCTATTTCTAAAAAGTCATGTCTTTAATGAGGCACCTGCTATTGCTAATAAGTCTAATCAGCTTCTAAATATAGCATATATTTTGGGAACCCTTGTAAAGCCACGCTAGTGAACTTATACACATGTCATTCACCTCCAAACATGCTATTCTTCCTCTTTGCATGCCTTTTAGACACACAAAAATAGTAATAATTTTTCTTAGACATGGCATTCTCCTCAAACACACCTATAGTATAGGCCAAAACAATTAACAAAAATAATAGTGTTGTTATGAGGCGTGCACCAATACTATGAGGGCAAAATTTTAAAACATGTATGTTCTTTCAACAATACACTTTTATCTATAGATGCACCTTTCCTCTTTTCCACACGTCTACATTCTTTCCAGGGTTGTTCACCCTTCTTCCTCGCGTCTAATCCTCCAATTGCGCACCAATCTTAATGCAATCTAGGATAAGATGTTTGAAAGAAAAGGCAATCCTTGCGGAAAACCCAAAACTAATATCCACAAAACCAACTAATCTTGGAAAAATAAGACTCATAAAACTAAAGTTCAAAATTTCACAATCATTAACACAATACAAAATAACAATAGTACTCAACAATTAAGTATGACAATTCAAATGCATCTTCCTACAAGCTGCTACCTAGCCACAAGGCATCACAAATTAACTCAACAAAAAAATCTTTTAATAATTCAAAATTAGACATCACAATCCTATCCCAATCTACCAGAAAAGTATCAAAACTATTTACCCCCATGATCTCTTATCTTTTAATCTTCTCCAAGGACAAAGATATTCAGTTAATTTTCTCTACTACTCTCCCTATCCTCCCCTACTTAATTTGCAGTTTTTATAAGGGATGCCAATCATAAGCTAGATGTCTAGTTCTATCCCATAATCAAACAAAAATAGTGAGGCATTAGGCAGCCAACCATGACATGAGGTTAAAGAATAAGTGAAATGCCTATCAAGGACAAGCCAAAGGCAACCGCTACTCAGGTATTTGTTGATATTAATAAGTCGCCAACATACATTATTCCCACAATCCATCTTGTAATGCCTAGTGAAAGGTATCAATCATATGGCTCCCGCATCCATTAAGAGATGCCTATAATAGGAGTCATCCATCTTGGAATTTGATATGAATAATACCCCACAACCTAGAATGGCAAGCGAGGACAAAGAAGCACCAATCAATAAAACCCCAGTCATCCAACATTAGGAGAATGTCTACCAATTGAGCCCCAACGACAACTAGCAAGGAAAAGGATGTCGAACAAGAGATTCCAACCCAATTAGAAGATAAATTCATGGCACCCATCTAGACAAGTGATCAACTAACAAGGAAAACAAAATGATTTTTAGATGTTTTGGTCCCCACATCTAGCTCAAGGTAGGTCCAAGCTGAGGTGAACCCCACCTCAATACCACATCCCAATCATTAACAACAAGGCTCTGAAATCTTGCCCATGTGGACCCCAAAATAAATTTAGGAATAGTCCAAGTTTACCATTGCCAAGCCCAATTGATCTAGCATTGGCACTACGTACTTTGTCATTTTCTTAGGGATAAAGAGGAGTTTCAACCAGCTACAACTTATGTGGACCCCACAAGGTCTTTAGTTGAAAGCAAACAACCAACCAACCAGCAAACACAAATATTCAAAACAAACCAAAATTGAACTCACTTATTTTGGGTGACACAAATCACTTGTGGACCCAAATGCTCCTACATCAAATCTTCAAGCATCTTCTTTTGAAATTGTTGGCATAACAATCAACACCTCTGGAGTGCAAATTGGTACGGATAGCTATGAACACTGCGAAATG
Organism: Sequoia sempervirens; assembly: GCA_007258455.2. Taxonomy (NCBI): domain Eukaryota; kingdom Viridiplantae; phylum Streptophyta; class Pinopsida; order Cupressales; family Cupressaceae; genus Sequoia; species Sequoia sempervirens. The sequence goes on along the minus strand of VDFB02285694.1, from coordinate 20,051 downwards.
AGTGCTCTTCAAATTAGGAGGGGAAGCTCCCTCTTTAGTGCTGACAAATGCTTGAAAAAAGTAAACTAAACTAATTCCTATCTTTTTGTCTCAGCTGAAAGAGGCACAAGGTTAAGAAAAACCATGAACGTTGCGGCTAAGGATTTTCAGGTTTCGCAGATCACTAACAACAACTAAACTAAAGCTTTTAATCTATCCCGTCTCCTCAAGTAAACAGAGCATGAGGAAATGGAGCAGGAATGTTCTATACGATAAACTTCAGGTACAGATTCACAACGTGAAGGCAAGGTGGGCTCACCTATTTGCTTGGCTGGGAAGAAGTTTATTGGAAACGGAAAATATACGATAAACCGGGTACAAATTCACAACGTGAAGGCAAGGTGGGCTCAACAATTTGCTTGGCTGAATAAGTTTATTATCACACACATCATACGATAAGCTTTAGGTATAGATTCACAACGTGAAGGCAAGGTGGGCACATCTATTTGCTCATCTGAATAGGCTTATTAGAAACAAAACAAAGAATAGCCAACTAGGACAGTAAATTGCATAGACGAAACACGCATACAATCCACGATCAAACTAGTCACTATATTTAACTAAGATGAGCATTCACCATGATAATAACATGAAACCCGAGTGGCATAACAATTCATCATCATAATAAAAATCATGAACAGATACAAAATCAGCAATATTACAGGCAAGGTGGGCTCAACATATATTACTATCTCGTGCAAAAGTTACTTACAAATGAGCAAAAGCTCTTATTTATAGACATCGAAAGGTGTAGGGAACCATAAAATCACCTTGAGTCAACTATAGTCTTGCAATGCATGCAAGATTTATTGCTAAACCCTAATAAAGCAAACTATACAGTTAACTACAAAGCTACCATCAATTAATCGGTACATCGAATCTAAATGGACAATGTGCAAGCATGCACGTCCTTATTGAAAGCAAGTTAATTGGAACACTACCATCAATTAACGAAAACCCTAAATGAAACTCCAAGTCTTGCAAAATATCTCTGAGGATAAGATAGACATGTGTGCATGGCCCCAGCAAAGAGAACTGAAGATGAAAGTCGAGTTCTAATTGCATGCTCCTGATTCTGTCCTCGCAGACAACTGCAAGTTCTAACTGACTGATCACTGGTTGTTATCTCGAGCAACTAACCCCTCCACGAGGTTGTTGACTGCGTCACCATCTGGGGCAGTAATACTTTGCCGAAGTATACTGTGTCTGTGCAGCATGTCCTCACCGCCTGTGATCTGGCACTGAAGTTCACCTATGCTCCTGGTTGCTTCATCAAACAACACTGACATGACTGTAACTTGATTCATCTTACAGCCAACGGTTCCCCACTGAAAATACTATGAATGAGTGCCTAGAGCTCTGACTGTATGTCAGCAAGCTCAACATACGCACCACCCTCAAGCTGATACCGACATGGTATGCGAGACACGAGAGTTCTCACGTACCAGAGTGCACTAGTAACGTGCTCTCTGCTCTCAGCCAACTTTGATGCCATTGTCTCCTCTATCTTCGCCTTGAAGATCAACTGTGTCCTCCAAGTGTAGATAGCCTCTTTCTCTTCTGCATCTATGACTGATTCATATGCCATCCTCAGGTGAGCAATCATAATCTCATCTCTGGGTATGTCCATCGCTAAGTCTCGCTCCTCATCTTGGAGACGTAGACGGAGTTCGCGTGCATTGTACCGCAACTGGTATAACTCTGCAAGCACAAAGCGGCCTCTAGTAACAAACTCCTCCCAGTCCTCCAAACGCTTGCCGTAAGCAACCAGGTGATCAAGCTGACCCTGTTCTGCCAGTGGCTCTAGCATCGGTGGGAGTGTGACGGTGACATCTTCCATTATGTGTATGAGGCTAGAAATGTATTGACGAAGCTATTGGATTTCAACCTTGAGGGCTGCCTTGTCTTCTCCGTCTTTCATTATTCTATCCCTCGCGCTATCTGTTGCAACCTGTAGGAGATCAACCTTTGTCTAGCGAGTGCTTCGACCAAGATTGACTGTGATCACTTCAAAGTCTTGAACTTCAATCTCGTTCAAACTCTTCCCCTTTGGAGGTACAGCAGTCTCTATGACAATCTTCTTGTCCGCATTCCTCTCCACATGGAGCTGTTTGTTGATCCTCTTGTCTGGCGCATCCCGGTAGACATGATCAAAATCTAAATGATCAAGTACGTACGATGGCTGCCTCCTCTTCCTTCCCAGTTGATTCTCAAGCCAAGACGAGTCTCGACTAATCCCACTGGAAGGGTTTGTACTAGCAATGAGAGGCTTCGACGAGAGTGAACGTGTATAGGTGTTACTGCGAGGTGGCGAGTCCAAGTCCAAATCAATGTGAATTGGAACTGGAGATTGCTCTGGTGTCGGTGATGGTATGCATGGCTAAACCTCAGGCTCTGGCAAACTCTGAACTGGCTCTCTGACAGGTTCCATGTGTGTCTTAGTAGCAAGTGGCTTCCCTTTTGAGTTGTTAGGTGCTTGACTCTTCTTAGTAGGGTTACTCCTTTTCTTTTGTTTAGGTTTAGACGAGGAAGGTAGTGAAGCATCCACCGGTGGCGGCTTTGTTCTAGGCATGACTACCCTCCTAGACTTCTTGCTTTCGAGGTAGAGTATGCTATTCTGAATAACTCTACTTGACCTCTCCTTCACTGACGAGTATTCTTTGGCGAACCAATCAACAGTCGGCAATGGTTGTGTATCAACCTGCTCTCTGAAGAATTGAGGAAGTGTATCTCCCTCATCCTCTGACAAACCTTCCACATCTTCTGCCAAGAAGACATAAATCTGCGGGAGAGAGAACTTGCTATAGCTACGTCTGTGCACCTCAAAATCATACTCACAGTTCACCCAATAATCCTCCATTGTAGGCTTGTGGTATGGGCGACCACCAAGGCGTGTTGTATAATGACCCCAAGGATCATAGGTGCGTGTGTTGACAAGGTACTTGAGTTTACAATTCTCCAACTCCTGTCCTGCAGCTTTAGCATCAACTGTTGTCCCGCACCAATAGATTCTAAATTGCATTGGAAAGTTGGCAGCTTGTTTACGCTTGTGGCGCAAATGTTGATGAACATCGTATAGTAGCCTCAGAAACTCCATAAAGACTGTCCTATCCGAAGGATAGTGTGGAAGCATGGCTGGATTTCCTGTGTATCCATAAACGCGGATGTAGGTATATGTAGGGAACTGAATGAACCAGTACGCCCAATCAACCATCGCTGCTCTAGCAACCGCTGAGATATGAACATGCAACTCCCGGTCCAAGTTACTCACTGTGTATGTCAAGAAAGCCTCATGCACATGCTTGAAATGTCGTTCAGCCTTCGTGAACTCAAGCTGGTCATAGTAATGGTAGACATTTTGTACACTAAGTATGCCCACTGTGTTCAACCCTCTAAACTGACCCTGATAGGCGATCAAGTATACGAGGTAGGAACACATGTGAAACTGGTGGGCAACTAGAAAACCGGTGATTTGCTCGTGGAGAACATTGTTGATGAAGGATGCCCAATCATAATGCTCTTGCCCAGAGATGATCTGACCAATGATATAATACATCCAGGGTTGGAATCTGTTTGCATCTGCATGACCTAAGACGCGATTGAGAAGTGTAATAAAAATCGCATACTCCTTGTATTCACCACGACCCACATTGCTCGGCAACTTGTTCTTTTTTTGTTTTAACCATCTCTCTGCCATCTTACTTCGACACTTGTCCATATCAGCATCGAATGCTCGCTCACACTGCTCCATGGAAATGACTAGACTGTTCGAATGTTGAGGAATACCAAAACATCTCTCGATATCCAGGGGTTTGAGACTGCATATGACCCGTCCATCTACTAATTGTATCTCGCGAGTAGCAGAATTGTAATGCTTAACACAAGACATTATGAACTCTATGCAATGAACTGAGACAGGGATAGAAGCGGCCTCAAGCACCCCAGATTGCTGAATGTTTTGAAGTATTGAATCTTTTATCTTGATTGGATCCAAGATTGCTTCAGGAAGCACCTTATGTAGATTCGTATCAACTGTCCCGATGAAGTCATGAGTCAAGACTAACTTGGTCTTGAATTCAAGTTGAGTGTATTGCATTTTGAAAAACTCGCTTGTTGACTGTGAACACGGCTATATTTTGACAACTTTTCTGGAAAGCTAAAAATACCCTGCTAAGGCTAAAAATAGCCTATCGGACGACAATTTTCACGAAAAAATTCTGAGATATGGGTTTTGTCCAGAAAATGATTCTAAGACAACCCAGAATGTCATAAATGTGAAAATTGGACTTCTATTCGACCATGCAGAGGAATTTCAGTTAAGAAAATCAGAACCTCGAGAATTGATGCTCTGGAGTAAATTTTCTTGAAAAATTATAGCACATGGGTTTTACTGAGGAAGTTATGCTGAATCGACCCAGATGATTTGTTTTGTCAAAAGTCGCCAATTCTTCAAACATGCAAAAGGAAATAAGATGATTAGTAGAAGAATTTGAGACAAAAGTTTAAGGTTTTGATGCTTTTTCTTTTGCTAAAATCACCACTTTGTCTTGAATTTTGCTGATGAATCTGGACTTGTACCTGCAAAAGAATATTTTTGATGTCTTCGCAACTGATTGCTGATGAAAATTCGCCCAACTTAGGAAGGAATTTGTCTCTGCTCAAGTTGGATGAATGAGAAATGACGCCAAACTTGATTAAATAGAGAAAAATCGTACCATAATGGCGCCGCTGCAAGCTTTAAACCCTGACTAACAAAAGAAGTCTTTTGATTGGACCCCCTCCAGTTCAACTGAGACTGACTCGAAGTCTCAAAAATAAAATAATATTAAAATATTTAGTTCTTTTTAATATGCGAATTTGTAATTAAATATTACAAAAGGCGCCAATGATAAATTATTGAAGAAAATCGCCCATTTAAATGCTTGCATGCAAAAAGTTGAATTTAATATTATTTTTAATAAATTAGCAACAATCTCTGCATATTGATTCCGGAAAGTCAAAATTTAACTCTCCAGGCGTCCATTTGCAAAAGTTATGAGATTTTTCACTAACTTCCTACTTTATAGCTCACTGAAAGTTACAGTTGCCCCTATTGAGCCCTGATTTCTGGGTGACTGAGTGAGGCTGTGATTGAGCTGAGATATCCATCGCGAAGCCATCAGAGCAAGGATGAAATGTCCATCGGGAACTGCAACTGCTAAAATCAATGTTTGACACCTCAAAAAATTAGGTGCCTTTGATTAAATTGACGCAAGGTTTCCAGACAACCATTTCTCCGTTTCGCCATCTAACGCTTCAAACTGCCACTACCGGTGATCGATGACCCCCACTGAATGGATGATAGGTTCATTGCGTGACTGGAAGAATTCCGCATACAACGACTGTAAGGCATCTGAAAGCTGCATTAGGAACCCCAAAAGCAAGGGTGCCCCTAGCCTGTGAAGGCGCAATCACTAATTTGACAAAAGTGTAAGTCTCATCCGAACACCATACTTTGACCCCTGACACCGGGAGCTGGAGTGCTCCGATTCGCACACCGTCAATCTCTCTACATAGCTAGAACAACTTACAAGAGATGTCTCTAGAGGTTACGAAGCAAGAAAACTGCTTCTAAGACTCAAAAAGGTCGCCTTTTCCAAGGGGATGTGTATTTTCCATACTTAAGCCATTTTTCTGGCTATATGATTTCTTCAGCACTCTACACTAACCCTTCACGTACGAGTGTTTGCCAAATCTCGGAGGCTGATGGCTGGACTCGTTGGATAGCTAAGGGAATTGCGCACAAGTCTCATGAAGACATTGACTGCTAAAAATCCCATCTGACAGGCCTAAAGGTTGGGCGCCCCTGGCCTATAGAGGTACAAGTTGACATTTTCATATTCATCCACCCTCCGTTTTACGTGCTTAGTAGAACCATTGCCACGATCACTCAGCTTGTCCGATGATCTTGCGAACAAGTGCATTGCGAAGCTAGATTGGATCAAAAAAGATTCCCCGGAAACAGAATTTGCAAATTCATCCATCTAAGGGGTCAAATTCAAGGGTGCCTTTGGGCTACAAGGGCGCATAAACTGAAATCTGACAGTCCCCTGTGACATGCAACCACCTCGTACCTTCAGCTTTTGACTTTGATTGCTAGAGTTCTGCACTTCGGATGACTTCGCTTGATAGCTCGTTGGAAAGCTGGACTAATTCTGAAGAGATTGAACATATCTTGTAGGGGTATAAAATTGTCGTGAAGCATTTCTCCATCATAACATATCCTGCTTTGAGTCCCAAGTTCAGGTTATGACCTCCAGGTACTGACCAACTGCTGCTGATGACTGACATGACACTAACCAAAGTGCATACTTAACTTGCCCAAAAATTGTATTTTGACATCATTTTAACAAGGTTTAGACTCTTTTAAGCAAAATGCCTTAATGAAGCAGAAAATTTGGTTTGGGTACAACAAAAATCCTTTCTTCCACACACCTACATTCTTTCATTCTCCATACGCCTTGATCCTTTGCATAAGTGCCACTTGATCCCTTGGTGCATACGTATGCATTAAGGATGAAATCTCTTGTTGATTATTAAACATTAGCTCTCATTATAAGGTGATCGCCTATCCCTTCGCATGTGCCTATGGTCATACATGTATAGATATTCATTCTAAAATGCACATTGGGAATACATTAATCCTTGCATGCTTGCAATCTATTTCCTTTCCTATATTTCTTAATAGTAGGGCATGTGATGTGTCCTTTATGTGCTTGCTTTAACCCCTTCAAAAAGTTTTTGAAGTTGTTATGAGTACACTTCCTATTAGGTGTGCATTTGTTTCTCAATTTGAATTTTCATCTTTTTAGTTTTGACATGTTATTGCTCCTATTATCAGGTGTGTTGCATGTTTTAATCTCCAGTCACATCTAGATACACAAAACCTCCTCTAATTCTTCCATAGATGCCTTTGTGTCGAAATCCAATTTTGAAAACTCTAAATTATTCATTGAGGTGGGTTCAATTTTTATGATCCTAGGTGGTTTTGAAAAGAACCGGAGGATGGCGACATGATGTGAAGCATAGAAAGTCTAAAACACATTAGGGGTAGGCAAATGATGGATTTTAGTTTAAAACTTGACACAATACGAAAGTTTTGTATGGGTACACTAGATTGTAAGCTCAATATGATGCTAAAGTGGAGTAGGAGATTGATTTGATATAATATAAAGAGAAAATTGTTCCAATAAGTCTTGAATGACTTTAAGATCTTGTAGATGGAATTTATGATTTTAAGTTTTTGAGGATGTTGTCTTGCCCCTATCCCATAAGAAATTTCCCAACAATGATAGCAAAGACACATTTATTAGAGAAAAGTTAGTGCAAGCATTTATCATTGTAGGTGAAAATTACAATGAACAAATTCAAATCTGAAACTCCTTCACAAAAGTCTATGATTCAGATACCTTCAAAGAAAATCTCAACTTGGTTTGGTTGCTATAATGGCAGCTAGCAATGATATGGTGCCCATTCCACAATTAGAGGTGAGAATTTTGATTATTGGAGAAATAAGTTGAAAAGAGTATTAATATAGAAAAGAATATGGGATACAATAGCAAGTGTGTATGTTGAACCTCCAAATCGAAATACATTGAATGTAAAAGGCATGTTAGAGAAGAAAGAAGATAAGACCAAGGAAACATGGGGACGCGTCCCCTGGGTTTTTGCCCCCCATACCCGTCCGGAAACGGGGGATGGGGGACCTAGGGGGCCGACACCGTCCCCAAAGGTCCCCGACCGGGATCGCCCCCGACATCTAAACCCTGGAAAGGGGGATCGCCAACCATCCAGGGGACGGATAGGGACTCCTAGGTCCCCTAGGCGTCCCCTGGATGGCTGGCCGTCCCCTGTCGCCAACAGCATTATAAACACAAAAATAAAAGGTTTTTTTTAATTATTTCCTTTATGGGCCCCATGCCCTCCCAACCCTAATATGGCCACTTAAAACATCTTCTTACCTTCATTTGACCTCATTTTGTCTTGCCAAAATAAAATTGCAGCCAAGACTATGAGCCAGCCCCTCACAGTGACAGTGACTTAGACTATGAGTCTGATTTTGATGCAATGTTGGCAAATGCCGAGTAGCGGCAATCATCATACTTTCTATTTCTATGTTTTGCCTTTGGACACTTGTGACTTTGTCATTTTGACATTTGTAGTACAAACTTGTAGCCTTTTGGGCATTTTATTATTTTATATCATATGCACATTGACTATTTGACATGAATTATGGTCCATGGATGCAATTAGGTAGCTATAGTATTAATTTCTTCGATAATTCGATTCTATGATGCATATGTCAATATGATTGGTGATTACATTTGCAACTTTATGAATGTTCATTGTTATGATTATCATTACTCATATGAATATCTGAAATTTCCGTATATTTTTAAAATCTCTCTCTCTCTCTCTCTCTCTCTCTCTCTCTCTCTCTCTCTCTCTCTATATATATATATATATACTATACAGCCGTCCCCCCGTCCCCTAAAATCCCCTCAAAAAATTGCCATCCCCAAAACGCGTCCCGCCGTCCCGCCGTCCCGGAAACTTGGTGGAACATAGGATAAGACAAAAGATGCTCAAGCAATTTTTTATATTCAAAGTGTCATAGATCCAAGTATTTATCCAAGAATTGTGGGTTGCAAAACATTAAAGGAAGCATGGACAGCTTTATAAAGTTCATATTAAGGTGGAGTTCAAGTAAGGGTTGCAAAGCTTCAAACCCTAAGAATGAATTTTGAAAATTTAAGAATGAAAGATATCAGAAAATTTGAAGACTATAATGTTAGAGTAACAAACATGGTGAATAAGATGAGAACATACAGTGAGGCAATGAAAGATAATGTGGTTGTAAAGAAGATCTTCAGACCTGCTACACCTGAGTGGATGTATATTGTTATTACTTTACAAGAGTGCAGAAATGTTACTACTTTAAAGATTGACGTGCCGATTGGATCAGTACTTACCCATGAAAAGAAGGTGATATGTATGGGTGATCTAGATCAAGCATTTATGTCAAAGGCAACGATCAATAATAATCAAGGAGCAAGTACAAGTTTTCCTTGAAGCAATAAGGACGAGAATTCATATCAAGCGTTTGGTTCTAACTTTAGAGGAAGAGGACAAAGTAGAGACCATGGTTTCTCAAGAGACAGAGGTGGATTTAATGTATGAAGGCTACCAATGCAATATAGAGAGAGACTATAAATTCATGAATACAAATGAAGGAAGAAAAGAAAACTATGTATAAGAAAACACAAAGAACACAAAAGAAGATCCAAAGAAAGGAAAAGATGAAGATCTATTGCACTACTCTCTTTCATGCAGCAAAATCGAAACACAAGTAATGCAGGTATGGTTTTTAGATTCAGGTTGTTCTAATTATATGAGAGATTATAGAAAAGTCTTTTCACATATTGATGAATTTTTTTAAAGCAAAGTAAGATTGGGTGATAATAAAGTACTTGAAGTTTATGGAAAAAGAAAATTGGATATAGAAAATAAACAAGGAAAAGCAGAAATTGTATACCACTCACCACAACTAAGGGATGATTTGATGAGTGTTGGCCAGCTTCTTGAGAAAGGACTTAAACTTGCAATTGATAATAAATTTTGTAATATTTTTTATAAGAGACAAGGAAAGATGTTGCTACTTCAAAGACAATTTTCCCATTGAGAATCAAAGCAAGTGAACCAAGTTTTTGTTATGCTACTATTGAGGATGCAAGTTGGTTATGGCACCAAAGGAATGGACACCTTAATTTTCAAGGTGGGCATATGTTGTATCAAAGAAATATGATACATGGGTTACCAAAGATTCAAGCAAGAGGAAAGGAAGATGGCAAGGGTTGTGCACTTGGAAAACAACACAAAAAAAAAAGCTTCTCTAAAGTACATGCCAAGCAAATCAACTATTGGCACTTAATCCATTCAGATTCGTGTAGTCCTATATCCAAGGCAAGCATAGGTGTCAGCCACTACATGATTACATTTATTGATGATTTCACTAGATAAATATACATTTAATAATTAAAGAATAAAAGGAATGCTTTTGAAGCATTCAAATTGTTTTAAAGTTATGGCAGAAAAAAAAAAGTGGAAGATGCATTAATTGTTTAAAAACGAATAGATAAAGTGGATTTTGTTTAGAAGAATTTAATGAATCAAGAGACAATCAACAACACTTTATACACCACAACAAAATGGACTGGCAAAAAAAGAATAGAAAGCATGCTAGAAGCAAAGAGTATGGACAAACTGTTTTGGGTGGAAGCAGTTAACGCTGTTGTTTACATAATGAATAGGGGCTCAACTATTGTGATAAGAAATAGGACATTCTATGAAGCTTGGCATAGGAGAAAGTCTATAATGGCACACTTGAAAGTATTTGGTTGTTTAGCTTATATGCACATGAATAATAAGAAAAGAAAGAAATTAGATGCAAAATGTGAAGCATGCATATTTACAGGTTACAGTGCAGAAAGCAAAGCTTACAAGTTTTATTCCCCTCAGGGTAGGAATAGCACTATATCAAGAGATGCTATATATGTTGCAAGAAAAGTCTACAAAGATCATTTGAAGAAAGAAAAAGAAACAATAAATCAAGATATAGTTTGGGATCAAGAAGAAAAATCTGAAAGTTCAAGATCTACATGAAATTCAAGCATTGTTACACAAAGTAAGAAGGTAATTCAAACTCATCCTCTAAAACTAATGTACGATTAGAATTTTGAAAGAAGATTAAGATAGAAATCAAGTTAGAGAATGCAATGAAGATGATGAATTGATTAATTATGCATTTTATTCAAAGATTACGATGAAACCTGCTAAGTTTGAAGAAGTTGTTGAAAAGAAAGAATTCAATTAAAGCAATGGAAAAAGAGATTAATGCTATTGGAAGAAACAAAACCTAGGAGCTTGTAAAGCAACCAAAAGACAAAGAAGTGATAGGAACTAAATGAATTTACAAGACAACGTACAAGAGTGATGGTAACTTGAAAGATACAAAGCTGAATTGGTTGCAAAAGGATATGCTCAAATCTATGCTATAGATTATGAAGAGACCTATGTACTTGATGCAAGGCATGACACTATGAGATTGATATTATCATTAGAAGCACAAAAAGAATGGAATGTACACCAATTAGATATGAAGAGTACATTTTTTCAATGGATATGTTTAAGAGGAATTATATGTGGATCAGCTAAAAGGATTTGAAGAAGGTAAAGGAAATGTTTACAAGTTAAAGAAAACATTTTATGGTTTGAAACAAGCACTAAGAGCATGGTTAATACACGGTTTTTAGCAAATGGATATGTGAGAGGCAAACATGAGCCTACATTATATTTCAAGAAGCAAGGCAATAAAACAATTTGTGTATGTCTATATGTTGACGACTTAATCTATAAAAAAAGCTCAAATAAAAGAAAGAAATAATTTAAAGAGGCAATAATCAAAGAATTTCAAATGACTGATTTTGAACTTATGCAATATTTTTTTAGCATGGAGGTACACCAACTCATGGTGATATCTTTATTTGTAAAGCTAAGAATGTGCAGGACATGTTGAAGAAGTTTAATATGCTAGATAAAGGAGTTGATACACCAATTGCACTTGGAGAAAAATTGATGAAAAAAGGTGGATCACCAAAAGTGGATGGAAATAAGTATCATTGATTTCGAAGTACATGAGAGAATCTACAAAAAAATATTTACAAGAAGCCAAAAAAAAAAATTACTTAGGTATGTGGAACAAAGGATCATAGAATCCATTATCATTCAATTGAAGATTCAAAGTTGTTTGGTCATTCAAACTCAGATTGGGTTATTAAAAATGCACATGAAGACATTGTTTTACATTAGGAAGTGGATTGATTACATAGAGTTTGAATAAGCAGAATGCATACACTCAAAAGTGAAGACAAAATTTTGTGATACAGAGATTTGACATCGAAGGAAAGAATGTTGAAAAATCTACTGTCAAAAAAGCACCACATAAAAAGCCACAGAAAAACACCACAGCAGAATACCAATCAAAACAGCATAATGCAAAAAAGCAAGACAGCAAAAGCAGCAGTCAAAAATAGGTGTAGTAGTTAAAAATAGGAGTACTTAAAGTTTAAACATAAAATTATGAAGATTAAAAAATGACTTTTTTGTTTGTAAAAAGCAAGGGTATGTTTAGTGTGTTTTATTCTATTGTTATAAGTAGATGTTTAGATCTTTGTTAAGATAGTAGGCAGCAGACAGATAGAATTTGCGAGAGTGTAGAAGAAGAAAATTCACAGTTTTGATTGTAAGCTCAGTATGATGATGACGCAGAGTAGGATATTGATTTGATTTAATATAAAGAGAAAATTGTTCCAATAGTCTTGAATGACTTCAAGATCTTGTGGATGAAATTTATGATTTTATGGTTTTGATTTCTTGAGGTTTCTATCCTACCCCTATTCCATACAAAATTTACCAACGAAAAAATATGAAAAAAGGCATGAGTCATGAAGGTCCCTGTAGCCTCAAAGGCATTAATTTAGACATGGTCGCAAGGGCTATGCTCCTCAGCCGCACCCTATATTACAACGAAAAATATGCCAGGGGCATGGACCCCACAAGAGGAACTACCTCTCCACCCTACTGGGGGGCTGCTACTACACCTAGGGCCCCACTCTAGTTTTAAAAGACAAAGTTAAAATTGTTTTGTGCTGCACCAGATGGAAAAGCAGCATTTTTTGTACCTTGAGACTTAAGTTGTAAGGGATACACTGAGCTTGATTGAGAATTTGATACTTGCCAATAATTTGAGGGTAATTGGCAACATTGAATCTTTATTTAAGTCTTATGTTTGAACTTCATTTCTTTTTCTACACACTTTATTTTGCATCAAATAACAATAGCATATTTTTCTGTATTTTTATGAGTACTTAAGATTTTAAAATTTGCTGGGATTTTCATATTTTTCCCCATTTTAAACCTGAGTAAGAGAATTCCATTTACACTTTTAGTTTGTTGTGTAAAAGCCCTGTAAATGGAATGCTACTATGGTCTTTAATCTAAGTTGCTGAATCGGGTACGGGTACGGGCATAGTTTACATACTCGGAATTGGAGAGTACTCGGCAAGCCCAAAATATTTGACTCGCGAAAAACTCGGCAAATACTCAGCAAATACTCAACAAATGTGTGTGGATATTTATGTATGTGTATACTCAGGACTGCACTGTGCACACATACATATCTATAAACATACACAGAATGCCAAGTTTGCATGCATATACACACACAGACATATTTATACACACACAAACATGCCAAGTTTGTGGGTTTTTTGCAAGCTATTGGTGATTACTCAATAATTTGATGGGAGAAAATCCATCTGCATACTGCCCGCGAGTAAAAGCAGAAATTACTCGGCATGCAATTTTTTTGGAGATTACTCGGCTACTTGGAGAGTAATTGGAGAGTATGTAAACTATGGGTACGGGTACAAATACGTGGGTACGATATGTCGGTACAGCAGATTTTTTTGGGAGGGTTGGGTACATTTTGGGTACATCCAAACAAAAATATAATAAAATATTCATATATATATATATATATGCAACCTAAAAACTGTTAATGATATAGCAGCTTCAGTCGTTCCTTCCAGCTCAGCTCTATTGAGAGAACATAAATTAAATGATAGCCCGATGGCTATTTAATTTATATTCGTTATTTTTGTATTATCTTCATTTTATATTATGGCCGACATGAGAAGATACGAATTCATCTTGATATCTTATTAGAAGACATTTAATATTTATTGAGGCCGACATTCTTTATGATTGTATTCTGGCTGACATTATTGATGACTTGTAAATAACATTTAATTTGGCCGACCTTATGATATGAAGAGGTGCGACCTCTCTAAGTTGTATATATATACAAGACCATTCGTCCATTGTAATCATCCAATATATTCAGTTCGGTTATTCATATGAAGAATGTGAAGATCATCTTGTGTGCATTATCATCAAGGGCAAGGATCCAGATCAGTTCGGTGCGAATATCTTATTAGGAGACTGCGAACAAGAGATTGTGAACTCTGTCAAATCAGATTTCTGTCTAGAGCAAATCCGATATCATCAAGTGCAAATATATTAATCAAGCAAAGTGCGAACTTCATACAGGGCGAATATCATACAAGTGTGAACATCATACGAAGATCATACAGTGCATAGTATCTTCCATGTGCGAATTCTGTAGGTGTTCATTGCAGTCAATTCAAATCTTGCCAGGTGCGAATTTCTGTAGGTCCGTTCTCTGTCAAAGTGTGAAGTTCTTCCAGTTCTATAAGATCAGATTGTGAATTGATCTCAGGGCAAGTTGTGAACTATCCTAGAACAGAATTTGAAGAGCCAGCTTGTTATCTGTCATTGCATATTACTTGGTACTGAATATTGGTCTTGTGTTAGACCTAATTGTAACAAGATTTGTAGCCACTGTTCTTTTAATATAAGAGAGATCTTTGTTGCTGGGTTTTTCTCCCTCAAGAGGAGGGTTTTCCCAGGGTATCTGCTGTGTTATTTTGTCTGATTTTGAATTATTTTTCTGTGCATTCAAATCTGATCCTAAATTCAACAAAAACAAAATTAAGTTTAGAATGTCATATACCAATGCATATGCTAAACAAAACCATGACAAATTTCAATTTTTGAAACATAATATACTAATTTAAATTCAGTTTTCAATATCAAAAGGATCAAACTTGAATGTCATGATATATAATCATTGTTTAACATTTAAATAATACAAATAATAACCAATTCACTAATTTGCATCATATGGGTCATCATCAAGACCAAGATCATCATCAACATTAACATTAGATGATGGAATCCCACTGGCACTTGCACTAAAAATATGTTGACTACTTGACTCCTCAAAAACTGAAGATTTTGCAACAAAAGAAAGATCTAGGTCAGCTCGCTTTGATTCTACATCCCACAACTTTGTTGCCCCTTCCTTGTACTCATCATCTTTGTGAGTGTTGGCGTAACAACTAACACCTCTGGAGTGCAAGTTGGTACGGACAGTTATGCACACTATGCAATGAGTGCTCTTCAAATTAGGAGGGGAAGCTCCCTCGTTGTGCTTGACAAAAATGCTTGAAAAGGAAAAAGTAAACTAAACTATATCTTGTCTTTTTGTTTCAGCTATAAGAGGCACAAGGTTTAAGAAAAACTCTATACATTGCAGCTAAGTATTTTCTGGTTTCGCAAGACTTAACTACAACACTCAAAACTAAGTAACTAAACTATCCAATCCCCTCAAGAATTTAGAGCATGAGGAAACGGAGTGGGAATGATTATCTGACGATAAGCCCGGTACAGACTTACAACGTGAAGGCAAGGTGGCACAACTATTTGCTTGTCTGAATAGGCTTATTGGAAACAACAACACACGATAAACCAAGTACAGATTCTCAACTTGAAGGCAAGGTGGCACAACTATCACTCAATCTGAATAGGTTTATTATTCACACACACATCATACGATAACCAAGTACAGATGAAGGCATCTCAACTTGAAGGCAAGGTGGCACATCTATCACCAACTGAACGAGTTTATTGAATACATAATATAAAGGATAGCCAACTAGGATAATAAATTGCATATGAAAGATAAAATACAATATCAAACTAGCCACTATATCTAACTAAAGCAAGAATTATTCACCATCATAATTGCATGAAACCGAAGTGGCATAACAATTCATCATAATAGTAAATACTCATGAACAAATACAGAATGAGCAATATTGAAGGCAAAGTAGGCATAGCATATATTTCTCTCTCATGCAAAAGTTATGTACAAATGAGCAAAGCTCTTATTTACAGACATCGGAAGGTGTAGGGAACCCTGCTAGACCACACATCGCCCCATTGCAAATGGGGACCCCCTAATTTTGGCTTTGCTTCTCGTTTGTTTTGTCGTTGTCTCTCTTTTCTACTGTCTGCCTTTCCGGGATTGTGCCCGTCATTGAGTTTAAACTTGAATTTTGGCCAAGTCTAGAAATTAGGGTTTGATTCCTTCATGCCAATTTGAATTCAACGAAGTGAATAAATTGAAAATTGAGCTTAACATTGATGTTAGCATACCTCAAAGAAGTTTTAGCTTATTTTCACTAATCTGACACTTACTATTTTTAGTAAGTGTACACCCTGGGTGTGCAATCTATCAGCATTTTAGTTCCAATACCACACTCCAGATTCAGAGCACATCAGTTGCTCAGACGCAATTCTGATGGAAATGTATAACTTACTATTTTTTAGCAACCCCGCTTCCAGTGACCACCGTGGTTTGCATGTCAAGGTTTCTTTTGTATGTCGATGATTCCTGTGGGTTTTTCAAGCAGAGCTTCGCAGAGGTGACATGCAAATGAAGATAATCACCAAGAAGGAACTTACTATTTTTAGTGTGTGTGTCCCAAAGAACCGCCTCAAAGAGTTCTAATTTGCATTGATCGTAATGCAGCAAAATGAGACAAACAGTAGATCATTTGATATGCAGGCAGAGTAAATTAGGGTTTCCAGCTTCGGAGCCTAAAAAGATGGGTAAAAAGTCAAAATTTTCGAAAACCGGTGTAAACCACCGCGATCAGCATCCTTCAGGCTATCTGCTGGTAAAATTTCAAGTCAAACAGAGCACTTACTATTTATAGTAAGTCAATTTGGAAACAGGCTAAAAATAGTAAGTCAGGTGCATGCGTTGATGTCAATAGACAGGTCACGTGGTGAGGAGCACATCATTCGAATTTCAGAACAAACGGAGCAGTGGAGCTATCAAAAGCAGGCAGTTGCTATAAATAGCAAAACACCTCCAGAAATATGCTATTTTTAGCAAGTCAACCTGAAATGGCAATGTCAGCAGGGTAATGGAGTCACGAGGATCTAGTGTTCAAAATTTCAAATCGATCTGAGCTTCTGAGGTGTAAGAATTAAGAAGCTTACTATTTATAGTAAGGCATGGAGAAACTGGCAGGGACGAGAAAAAAATGGTTAAGTGTTGATGTTCATCCCCCTCACATGCCAAAATGCGCCCACCTTGAAGCATGAGAGTTAAAAAAAATTCTAAGTATTGAATTCGTCCTTCTCACCCCCCAAAATGCGCCCATCCTGCAGCTGGGAGAAAATGCACCCAAAAAAGAAGTGAGTCAAAGAAATCAACAGTTTTCATCCTGCTCCTATGGCAAAATGCGTCCAGCTCAAGGTCTCATGTTGCAAAATTTTCAAAGTGTAAGTTTTCATCCTCCCCCACTAGTAAAATGCGCCCATGCAAGAATAAGCTAGAAAAAGTCAAAGAGTCAACAGTTTTCATCCTCCTACTAGGCCTAAATGCGCCCAAAAGAGAGCATGTCAAGACAAAACAAGGAGAGAATATTCCAAGAGGTCAAGGCGTGGGAGGTTTCATCCTGCTTGCATGGTAAAATGGGCCCAAATGGGGCCATGTGAAGACGAAATTAAGGAAGCTCAAAAGTCACTTGTTGGGCGTTGAAAGTCTTCATTCTCCTGAGTATGAGAAATGCGCTCAAGTGAGTATAAGATGGTGAGTGATAAGTTAGGTGTTGAAAATATTCTCCATGGCAAAGAAAATGCGCCCAAAGTAATTCAAGTGTGTAAGGTGGTGGGTGATGGGAAATAAAATATGCTAGGCGTGGTTTTATCCTTCATCAATTGTCAAATGCGTTGATGATAATTGCTAAGGCGTTGGAAATTTTATGGAGAATAAAATACAAAGGATGAATAATACATGCCTAGGCGTTGAAATTGCCAGATGAAAAATAAAATATGTTAAGTGTGATGTGCTTTCAAGAAATATTTTCTAAGAGAAGTTCATGAAATTTTCTCACCACTGGCAAGATGGATTGAAGAATGAATAAAAATTTCTAAGGGAAATTTTTTCAAAAGAAATGCTAAGTGATTCAAAAAAATTCTAAGGCACAAATATTTTCTTCCTTAGAAAATACGCCTAAGTCTGGTGAAGTGATGAATTTTCTTGAAGTCCAAGTGAAGTTGCCAGTGATGAAGTCAGAAGGTGCCGACATTGCAGGATGAGTTAATATTTCTCAAGTCAGAGCAACGGGATGATTACAGATGAACGGAATCAAATTTGTTAAAAATTATTTTTTTCCAAGGTTCAAAATTCAAGAAAATTAAATGAACCCGTTCGTTGTGCACCCATGAGTTCGACGCATTCTGAAGGAAATTTTCTTCTGGGTATTGAAGATCATCGATGAGGAATGGATTTTAAGGTCTTCCACAGCTTGCCGAGGTTTCTGTGATAAGGATTTCAAATGGGCACCAGGTTGATGAATTTTCCTAAGGAAAATTTAAAAAATTTCTAAGGCAAATGTGAAGAAAATGTGTTTTCAAGATAAAATGCCTTAGCGGATGAGTTTTAAGTCAATTGCCTAGGTGAATTTGCCCAAATTCTTCGTGAGGCTAATCTTCCTGATGAATGAAATCAAAATTGTCGACGCTTCAGCTGGTGGGATAAATTTCTTGAAGAAGATGCAGTTGAAGTTAACACCTTCAAATGATGATCTTAAAGTACATCTCTTTGTACGCCCTTGAGGAGGTTGAAATTTGGCTAAGGCATAAAAAATTTGAGGATGAAGTTGGCTGGAGAAAACGATGAGCCCTTGAAGATCAAAGCATGAAAATTAGGTAAGTAAGTTAAGTTTATATTATGAAGTGTTCTAATGCTCCTCTCCTTGCTTGTTTTGCAGGAGGAACGTCGAGACCAAATGATGATGACTTAAAGTGATGAAGCAAATAGTCCAAGATGATGAATCACGAAGGAAGAAAAGGTTGCAAGAAAATGGCTAAGTGTTGAGACTTAGTGACAGAGAAGGGGCGTTTTCAAAACTCAAGATGGAGAAAAGAGTGGAAGTTCGAGCAAGGTTGAAGAACAATGTCAAGAAGAAGATCAAGAGCAGTTGAACTCCAGATTCTATCAAATTTTATCTAAGGATGCAATCTTAGAGACTCTTTTACCCTCCTCCAAGCAATCAACGGAATTGGCTGAACGCGAACAACAGAGTAGTGTGAACGCATTTCAAGGCTGGAATCTTCTAGAAGATGGTGGACATTATGGCTCATTTATTACCCCACTCCTCTTGGTGGCGGTTTTTAGGGCGAATCTTGTTTAGGGCTGAGGTGGCACGATCTGGGCCATCCAGCCGATTGTAATATGAGCCGTCCGTTGGACTTGGCAAACTATAAAAGGGGGAGTCCCCCTCATTTGTATCTCATTAGACATAGAAATAGAAGTTAGACAGTAGGGAGTAGAGGGACAACTTAGAAGTAGCTTAGTATAGATTGATAGTGTAGTTTGAAGAAGAGGGAAAGTTTTCCCTTTGAGAACTTTGTAAGAAATTGTTGTGAACACTCTCTCAATAAAAGAGTTTTTCATTGATGGTGAATTTCGTCTTTGTTGTGAGTAGCTAGCAAGGTTTCTTCGTCCTTCCGATTCAAATGGTAGCATAAAATAGTTCAAAGTAGTATAATTTTCATTCCATGTAAGTAGATGTTAATTGTGGAATGTGGTCTTCAATTTGAGCAAAGCTTCGTCTATCCATACCACTAGTGGGCTCGCTGATGGTGAGTTCGCCTTGCGTGGTCAACTGGAAACGTTTGGGCCTAACTTCAAGCACAGTTTGAATGGTGGTATGCGTCGTTGTGATGGTATCTTCATGTCAAATGGTGGTTTGAACATCTTTAGTCATCTCCCCTGAAGATTGCACCAGTTTCGCGGAAGCTGTCCGAAGTGAGGCAAAACGGAGCTTGCTTGAAGTCTGTGAGAATTGATCACTGTGTCCCACGCCTTAGAGTAGATTAGAACTTCTTAGGCCCTACACTCTTTTAAATTCAGTTCATTTCTGGTTAGAATTAGGAAACTTGTGCTCACTTGCCAAATCATTCGAACCACG
>VDFB02285693.1:0-91195 GCA_007258455.2 Sequoia sempervirens | reverse complement strand
ACATTGCATAAATAATAACTAGATTCCAATAGATTACAAAATTTCAATTACGATATAGTTTTTACAAAGTCAACCCATATCTAATAACTAGGAGCAGCTATCAATTGCATTTGCTTGTCATGGCATTCCATGAGACCACATTTATTTGAGGCATTTTGGAAAAAAAATCATTGCATTGTCTATGCTACCACATTTTTCATACATGTCTACCAAAGCATTTTTCATAAAGATATAGAGAGCAAAAAAAAAAGAGTTCAAGTAATGAATTGTAGAAAATAGATTGTTGTAGTTTATATTCATATCACTGATTACATTGCATTGCATTTCTTTCAAACTCAAAGCATTACTTCACATTGCATAACTAATAACTAGATGCTAATAGATGATTTTTTTTCAATTATGATATAGTTTTTACAAATTCAACCCATATCTAATAACTAGGAGTAGTTGCCAATTGCATTTTCTTGTCATGGCATTCCATGAGACCACATTTCTTTGAGGCATTTTGGAAAACAATTCACTGCATTGTCTATGCTACCAAATTTTTCATACATATCTACCAAAGCATTTTTCATAGAGATATAGAGAGAAAAATAAATAAAGAGTTCAAGTAATGAATTGTAGAAAATAGATTGTTGTAGTTTATATTCATATAACTGATTATATTGCACTGCACATCTTTCAAACTCAAAGCATTACTTCACATTGCATAACTAATAACTAGATTCTAATAGATGAAAAAATTTCAATTATGATATATTTTTTACAAAGTCAACCCATATCTAATAACTAGGAGCAGTTGCCAATTGCATTTGCTTTTCATAGCATTCCATGAGACCACATTTATTTGAGGAATTTTGGAAAATAGTTCATTGCATTGTCTATGCTACCACATTTTTCATACATGTAGGTAAAAGCATTTTTATCAAACAACTCACTGCCTTTCTGCTATTGCTAAAAGCCTAAAGTAGGTGCTTCCAAACAAACTATGGATGCTTGGAAAAAATCTATGAAAGCATATTAGTAAGAAATAGCATAGAAAAGGAAGTGGACTATTTGCAAATATGCCTCAAAGAAATGTGGTCTCTCATGGTGATGCAATGCCATGACAATCCATAGCCATGAGACCAAATTTCCTTGACACATTGTTTCAAACAACTCACTGCCTTGTCTATGAGCTACCACATTTTTCATACATGTCTACCAAAGCATTTTTATCAAACAATTCACTGCCTTTTTTCTATTGCTAAAATCCTAAAATAGGTGCTTCCAAGCAAGCTATGGATGCTTTATCAAATAGTTTACTACCTTTTTTCTATGGCTAAAACCCTAAAACAGGTGCTTTCGAACAAGCTAGTAGACATTAACAACATAATATGAATGACTTGAGCTAAGACTACCAATGTTAGGGGTACCAACAAAGAGGAAGAGTAATAGAGTTTTCAAATATTTGATTACCTCCATATGTTGCATGTTGAACACTCAATTTGAGAATACACACGATTTTAAGCTCTCTTAAACAAATTTACATTTGACATTATTTTGTTTTTTGAACTCCTGTAATAAAGTGGGTAGCTGATTTTTTTTCAAAAGAAGCTAAAATTAATGAAAAATGGTATGAGAAGCAATGCATAATATTTTTTGAGAAGAACTATTTGAAAAAATGCCTCAAAGAATTGTGGTCTCATAGACAAGGCAATAAAGATGAAAATAGCAGCTTATGACAGTCTTATGGCATTGATTCTTTTGATTGATTAAAAACTTCAAATAAATCCCATACAAATTAAATGAAATATATGTCATTATAGTGTTCATTCAAAAGTAATATAATCATCTTGATAAAAATCAATGTCACTCAGTGGTGCTAAACACTTTATACAAATCATATGAGTGATGCAATCATCAAACAAAACCATTACAACTCAATTCAACATTCATGCCATTAAAACCTTCAAGATTAATAACATGTCACTAGATCCTTCATGTAAAAGGTATAAAATCATCATGAATAAGAATCACTATCTTTCAACCATGATACATAAACAAGAACATTATGTACACCATAGGGGTTTGATGCAACCTTCAAACAAATAAGACATCACTCAACCATGATGCATGAACAAACACTATATATGCACACCATATGAGTGTGATACAACCATTAAACAAACCAAATACAACTCCATGACATGCATGCTATTTGACCTTCCACATGAAATTTGTATTATCATAATACACAACAATGAATGTTGCTAACCGTAATGCATGAATAAGAAAGCTAGGCATACCATATGGGCTTGATGCACACTAGTCATAATGCACACTTTGAAAAAAAGCAATAACACTCATATGATATGTCATATATGTCAGTCAACCTTGACCCACACCAAACTTGCTATATGAGTTTGATGCAATATTCAAATAAGAATATATAAAGATAATACAAATGTAATGCAATCTTTCAACATAACCCAACATACAACAAAATGATATATATCATCAATTCCTTCATGCAAATGTCATACAATCATGTAGAAGCATCAATGTCACTCAACCATAATACTTGAACAAGCAACTTTCAAAAATAATCCATACATAATAATTTGTAACCATCAACTCAAATCCATACAAGTTAGTGACTTATATGTTATTAGAAATTTCACTCAAAAAGTCATAATCAACATGCATGAATAAACACACTAAGCACACCATAATGAACACGAGTTATGATGTAAGCTTAACAAAAAATCCAAAATTGGTAGGATTTTGTTATATATTACATTCAACCTAATGCAATTGTCGTACTCCATTTGAACAATCAAAGACAAGAGTCAATGTCATTCAATTATGATGCATAAACAAATGCATTAGACATGGTATAAAAGTTTTATGTATGATGGAAATATAATCTACACCATTTAACCCTAATACATAAGTGCACTTGAAACTCAATGGCATACATGCCATTGGACCAAATTGACTCATCATGAAAATCAATGGAATATATGCCATTAGATCAAACCAACATGCATGCAATGTAAAGATGCAAGGTGGTGTAACTTTTTTTCTATTCATTGTACAACCAAACCGATAGTTCCAACATGTCTAGATGGTGGGTTTATGCTAGGAAAGATCCTATTTCTCACCCAAAAATGCTGAAATAGTACGAGCTACATTATATCGACAAAGTCTCTTACGAGACCAAAGTGCAAAAAGACAACAAAATTTGATGACCTATTACTCGGAAAACATGGCAGTTACAAACATTTTTTCTGAGGTTATGAGATCACCTAAGGCCACTCTACAATAATCTCTCTCAATTTTTGAGATCTCTAAGGCATTTACCCGTGGTGTCAAGTTTTCAGTTGATGGAAAAAGTGTCAGATGCATGCAGTGTAAAGTTGCAAGGTGGTGTAACTTTCATTTTTTTTGTCGTACGACCAAATCGACAGTTCCAACACATTTGGATGGGTGGATTTATGCTAGGAAAGGTCATGTTTTACACCCAAACATGCTGAAATAGTATGAGCTACACTATACCAGCGAAGTCTCTTAAGAGACCAAAGTACAAAAAGGCAAAAAAATTTGACGAGATATTACTCAAAAACTGTGACACTTACAAAAAATTTGTTTGAGGCCACAAAATCACCTATGGCCCCTCTACAATAACCTCTCTCAATTTTTGATATCTCTAAGGTTTTTTCCCATGGTGTCAAGTTTCTAGTTGATGGAAAAAGTGTTAGATGCATTTAGTGTAAAGTTGCAAGGTGGTGTAACTTTCATTCTATTCATCGTGCGACCAAACTGATAGTTCCAACACGTCTGAATGGGTGGGTTTACGCTAGGAAAGGTCCTATTTTTCACCCAAACATGTCAACATAGTCTGAGCTACATTGTATTGGCGAAGTCTCTTAAGAGACCAAAGTGCAAAAAGGCAACAAACTTCGACAGGCTATTACTTAGAAGTTGTGACACTTACAAACATTTTGTTTGAGGCTATAGGATAAAATAGGGCCCCTCTATAATAACCTCTCTTGATTTTTGATATCTCTAAGGTAATTTCCCATGGTGTCAAGTTTTCAATTGATGGAAAAAGCATCAAATGCGTGTTGTGTGAAGTTGCAAGGTGGTGTAACTTTCATTCTATTTGGCGTGTGATCAAATTGAAAATTCCAACACATCCAGATGGGTGGGTTTATGCTAGCCAAGGTCATATTTCACACACAAACACCCTGAAATAGTCTGAGCTACATTGTACTGTTGAAGTCTCTTAAGAGACCAAAGTGCAAAAAGGCTGCAATATTTGATGAGCTATTACTCAAAAATCATGGCACTTAAAAACATCATGTCTGAGGCTAGGGGATCACCTAGGGCCCCTCTACAATAACCTCTCTCGATTTTTGATATCTCTAGGGCATTTTCTCATGGTGTCAAGTTTTTAGTTGATGGAAAAAGCGTCAGATGCATGCAGTGTAAAGTTGCAAGGTGGTGTAACTTTCATTTTATTTGGTGTGTGATCAAACTAACAATTTCAACATGTCTATATGGGTGGGTTTATACTAGGCAAGGTCCTATTTCACACACAAACACCCTGAAATAGTCTGAGCTACATTGTATCATCGAAGTCTCTTAAGAGACCAAGGTGCAAAAAGGCTGCCAACTTTGACGAGCTATTACTCAAAAACCATGGCACTTTAAATTTTTTTATCTAAGGCTACGGGATCACCTAGGGCCCCTCTACAATAACGTCTCTCAATTTTTGATATCTCTAAGGCGTTTTCTCATGGTGTCAAGTTTTTAGTTGATGGAAAAAGTAATAGATGCATGCATTGTAAAGTTGCAAGTTGGTTTAACTTTCATTTTGTTCATTGTGCGACCAAATTAACAATTACAACACATCTAAATGGGTGGGTTTATGCTAGGAAAGGTCCTATTTCACACCCAAACACGCCAAAATAGTTTGAGCTACATTGTATTGACGAAGTCTCTTAAGAGCCCAAAGTGCAAAAAGGTAGCAAAATTTGACAAGCTATTACTCAGAAACCGTGGCACTTACAAACATTTCATTTGAGGCTACAAGACCACCTAGGTCTCCTCTAGAATAAATTCTCTCAATTTTTGATATCTCAAAGGTATTTTCTTGTGGTGTCAAGTTTTCAGTTGATGGGAAAAGTGTCAGATTCATGTAGTGTAAAGTTGCAAGGTGGTGTAACTTTTTTTCTATTCGTCGTGCAACCGAACAGACAATTCCAACACATCTGGATGGGTGGTTATATGCTAGGAAAGGTCTTTTTTCACACCTAAACACATCGAAACAATCTAAGATACATTGTATTGGTGAAGTATGTTAAGAGACCAACGTGCAAAAGGGAAGCAATCTTTGATGAGCTATAATTCAAAAACGGTGGCACTTAAAAACATTCCGTCAAAGGATAGGGGATCATGTAGGGCCCCTCTACAATAACCTCTCTCGGTTTTTGATATGTTTGAGGTGTTTTCCTATGGTGTCAAGTTTTTAGTTGATGGAAAAAATGTCAGATGTATGCAATGTAAAGTTGCAAGGTGGTGTAACTTTCATTCTATTCATCGTGCGACTAAACTAATAGTTCCAACACATGCAAATGGGTAGGTATATGCTAGGAATTAGTGAATAAGTGAAGCATGTACTCAAATACACATAATTCATGAAGCACATACACGAATACAAAGTATACACATGAAAGCATGTAAGTCGCATAGTATACATTGGAATACACAAAAGTCACAAAGTATACACGTAAGTTATAAAGTATACACTTGACTACACATAAGTTATAAGTGCAAGTCATGATCAACACCCATTCCTACAACATTCAAGATACAATTTACACAATACACATGATATCATCATTCAAGAATTACTATAAAAAATAGTATTTACTTAATCCTCATGTTGACAAAGTTAATGGAGATTTCCTTAAATTGAGTCTTGCTACTAATATATTTGTCCCTAATGATCTTAAACTCATAGAACTATTCAAAATAACTTCCACAAGTACCATATTCACATGGCATCCTAACCCCTCTAACTCTAAAATACCTCTGCACTCATTCTTCTCATTGTATAAATCCCTTGGAGTTAAAAATATTTTAAAAGTAGTTTGCAAAATTGAGATTTTTATTTCAAATGACGCGTCCTTGCATAAGCTGGAAAGAGGGGAGGGATTTTTCAGAGGACTATATAGAATTGTTCTTGCTTACCTCACATACCCATCCTTCAATATATTAGTAGATAAATGGCATGAAATAGTTAAAAAAATTTTAGGGTCATCTGCTTATGAAATCATAGAGACCATGAAAATTTCATATATTCTAACACTTAAAACATAATTGTAATTAGAACTTCCTTTATGCATTGGGAAAAAAATAACAACAGGATTTTAATATAGATATTTGATCGACACAATCCAAAGGTGAGATTATCACTAGAAACTGAATTTGTAGAGGTGCTTTCAAAGGGTATATCATTAGAACATCTAGACCTTGTTGTAGGGTTATGTGAGATTTTGAAGATGGGGTGCATTTTAGAATTTGATAGTGAAGCTGTATGACTTCCTTTAGCAAAAAAAAATGCAACTCTTTAAAGAGGAGGAGCATGTCCTGTTGCAAGGGCTTCCAAGATTTTGGATGCCTAGTAGGACATGCACTTGTTTTCTGTTACACTTATAACTAGTACTGATATGACTTGAGTATGCATGGGCATGGAAGTCCAATTGGGTTTTGCAAATTGTAAAATTTAGCTTTTGACGTAATATAATTAATATATCTCTTGCCATATTATTATAATATGCCAATCCTTATTCTCTTTCTTTGCTTTAAAAAAAAACTAGTTGTTAAATTAAAATTTGATTTGTCAATATGTAAAAAGGAATCAAACTACCAATTTCCATTTTCACACCAAAGTCCCCCTTCTTTGAAATAGAGCACAAGAACTTGAAATATTTTAATCTACAATAGACATTTTATTTGCATTTGATTGATTATAGACAAAATGAGTAAATAATTTTGATGTATTCCTCTCTCCAATTTTTTTCTTGAAAAGAGTAAATAACATCGAGATTGAATAATTAAAGCTAGTCTATATTGTTTTTAGACATTGAGTGATAAAAGAAAGAAGCTTTTACCACCCAATTACTCGTTTGGCTAATTTATCCCATAAATTTTGATTGCTTACAAGGACGATGTGTAAACCAATTTTTTTGATAGAGATGTATGAAAAACAAACCAATTAGTAAAACTATAAATAAGTTTGCAAGAGAACAAAAGAGCCACATGGACATAAAATGTCACATATATCGATTGTACAAAACATATGTTGAAAAATTCCACGTAGGCATACAAAAAATGACCCTAATACATAGTCATTTCCCACTAGGGTAAGGAAATAGATCATGTGTTGCCTTCATGGTCAAGTGGATGGAGTTTCTATTGATTCTTTTGTCTTTCGAATGTGCCCACTAGTCCTCCTCTCTTCACTCATCTAGAGATGTAACTGATACAATAAGAAGTATATATGTTAATATATAGAAATTGAATTGTGGAATGACATATAATAAAATAATCATAAACTAATCATCACTCTCTTCCACAACAATAGTATGTTGATGATCTAGAGTGACAAACACTTGTAGCAACCATCAAGATAGCAATTAAACTACATAAAAGTATCATGAAAACGTTCAATAATAGACCATAGAAGAGAAAATATAATGCCAAATTTACTAATATGTCGTATACCTCTGCCAAAAGATCAGAACTAGCTATTTTTGCAACAACTCCATGGTCTATCATGCCACAAACATCACAATATACTTAGAATAACAAATCTATATGATCATTAGTTTTTTTTATCACTTTCATTAGTTTCTTTGTTTAACTAAATATACTTAGAATAAAAAATCTATATTATTCTAAACAACCTAAATGATGATGAAATGGTAATGCAAACTAGAAAAGATGCTTAGAATAACAAATCTATATTATTCTAAACAACCTAAATGATGAACCTTAGTAGATCAAACAATTTAATTATTATGAACATTAATCAAAATAAGATGAACAATATCATACTTGTTACATACAACAAATAATTCACTACTTAAGCATTCTTAAAGGGTCATTTTCTACCTTCGGAGTATCGAGTAATGCTTCATGATCAACACTACTAATTGTCCATAGTTCCTTTGTTTTTGGTTTGGCATGATGTCTTGACAACTTAACATTTGTTGCTATACCAAGGTGTGAATTCATGAGAATGGTTTTGTGTTTCTCATAGTCTTCAAATGTAGGTATGCCATTCTTTCTAATCATATACGTTTGCAACCAAGTTGCAGCAACAACAACTAAACTTGTAGGATACATGAACCCATCATCATCTGTCATCGACTGTGTTAGCTTCTTCTTTCCCTATACACATTGTGCCAACCAATAGTCTGATCCCTCTTCATTCCCCTATGGTGCAACAACTGCATAGACATGTCCTAGCTGTACAAGATCTAAAAGATAGTCATATTCAAGTCAACTTTCCACTTCATCTTTTAAAGAGGATTGTGCTGCAGGTAAAGGGGTTAGATATCATGGAATCCATGTATCTACCCACTCACTTGACTCACATTGATCCTAATCACATTGAATATAATTATGACAAAAACAATCCAACTCTCGTGTCCATATAGTCCATGCACCTACATTTGAGCTTTGAAATGAAAGAATCTTTGAAGATTCTCTAATTGTTTGACACTCCAATTTGTCTCTCACTGTTCCCTCCTCAACCAACCAAAACAACCTGCACACTTGTGAATCAAGTGTCCCTCCTCATGATAATGCATTACTACACCAATCAACAACAAAATGTGCATCAATGAATGTTGCACCACCTCTGATATTCAATTGTTCCTAAACCAAAACTCTCTTCACACATGCACCTGTGCCATCATGCTCACCTTTTCCATACCCAACTTCAAAAAAATCCAAGTATGTGGTACACCCCTCTGTACATGCATCTTGCTCAACCAATAAAAAATATGAGCATTCTTGAATTGCCCTGTGTAGTTCTCTAACCAAATGAGATGTCAACCCATGTTGCAATACCTTTTTCCTACAAGAAATTTTTCTTTTTCAAAACAATGTTGCACAAACTTAGATGAATGAGATCTATCATCACTCATGTAAAAATGGTACTCCTTGATCATCTTTCAGTTACACATCTTGAATTTTTGATCCAACCACTGTGACCTATGGCTATGCCTTGCATACTTATAGAAAATATTTTTCTTAAAATCAAAAATAAAATTAACAATACTTACCTCTCTTGTAACCAACTAGCATCTTGAACCTTCACCTCCACTCTTCAAATTGTATTTGACTATCTCAAATTTTTTTTCTCAACAATTTTGTTAGCAAAATCATGTTATCAACCCTCATGAAAACATGTTACAAACTTTGATAAACCACCGCATTGCAAACACGTTTCATTTAAATAATTATTTCTATAAAAAATGACACCATCACCTCTAATGCATAAAAATGAGTCTAAGAAGTCCCTGGATGACTTGGGGAGTTGCATTGCATGACATTCCTACAAAATTTTGTTAGTATGCATAGTAGAATGAATATAGCATAATAATTCATGATATATTGAAAACTCAACGTGCTATTTACAACATGTACTATGAATATTAATAGGTACACAATAAAATGGCTTACATGACTCAAAAGCCCTTTGTGAGATTTCCAAATTTAGATGTGCTTCACAAAATTGTTTGTACAATATTGTTTGGCTACATTCCAAGAAATTTTTAGGACGCAGAGTGCTATCTTGATTTCCAATTCTTAACTTTAAAACATCCTTTACATTCGGTGATACTCTAGAGTGAGAGATCCAAAATTGTTCAATTTGTATCTTTATATTATCGATTAGCTTCTTATCAACACATGGAAGCCTCCTACTAAAATCCCATGTATCATTTTGAAGAGGACTATCGAGTCTTCCTCTTCTCGAGAGTGCTCTAGATAGTGTTTTACGATCTAGATTTAAATCAATACAAGTTTGTCTCATTAAATGAGCCTTTCTCAAATGATGGCTTACTAGTGATGTTGTGATCACTCTACAAGCAACTCTTTTATCTTTTTCCTTACTAGTCTTTCCAATAGAAGTTAGAGCATTAAAAATATTTTTTACAATAATACTATTTTTCTCCAGCTTTTTGGTGACATGAATCTTCAATTTCTTTAATAATGGTCTCATTTTGTAAGACTTTAGCAATTGCACAAAAGTTGACATTGTTCAGTTAATTTCTTATTGGAAAAGTATTCATTGATCATAATGGTAGCCCACAACTGACCATTCATGATAACCCTTTTCCATCAAGATTATCTATTATGTTCTCATCGATTTGAAGTAACCATTTAGGGGTTCTTGAATGTTGGGAATTTTCATTGGGTTCATTACAAATAGATGGATTTAGGATTTCAATTTCTTCTTCATAAATATCATCTCTTCTTGCAAAATTAGGAGATACCTTGACATTCATTGTTTCATTTTCACCTATTTCATGTTCAACATTAATATTTTCAATTGAGTGTTCAACATTTTGAATTTCATTTTCATGCTCAACATTTACAATTTCATGTTCAAAATTTTGCACATCATTTTCATGTTGTAAAGTTTCAATTTCAATATCATGGTCACTTTGAATTTCACTTAAAAGTAAAGAGGAGCCTTCCCCTTGAAGAGAATTTGACATACCTTTTCTTTCCAACCCCTTCCTTTCTCTATCTTTCACTCTACTTGTCTCAATTGCCTCCACGTGATAATTCCTCTACCTTTTCACTTTATGATGACTATTGCTTCCCATTATCCCAACCCAAAGATGTACCAAATAATTGAAAGAATAAACTTTTTATGAAATGGAGTGCTCCAAAAGTGATTTCTTGTTTGTAATATGCAGAAATCATGATATTCTTGATAGAGCAGAGAATGTGGGGGCTCTTGGAACAAATTTTTGATCTTTTATCCGTTTTGTCCACTCTCACAAAATAGATATCCAATTTTTTCAAAATAGATATCTGTTATTCCTAGCGTGTTATATTAATATAAAAAAATATAATATAATTTTATTCATATTATCTATTAATATATTATACTTAATATTAATATAATATTATATATAACATATATTAATATAATATTATATATAACATATAATACTATAATATTATATTATATTATATATAATATATACAATATTATTTATATTATATTATATATAATATATTACTTATATATAATAATATATAAATTTTAATGTGAAGGGAAAATATATCTTTGTCAAGAACGGATATCTATTACCTAATAACTGATATTTGTTAATTAAAGCTCACAACAAACCGCGCTTGGCTTTGTAGAAGCATGATGCAAAAACAAAATCAGTTTTAAAGTAAAACAGATATCCATTATATCAAAATTAAAATTTCTATAATATATTGAATGTTATATTATATAATAAATATTATATATTCTATTGTATAATATGTATATATGATATACAATATATATTACATATTATTATTATATATTATATATTATTATTGTGACACCCCCTCAGTTTGCTTATGTTTGGACAACTTCTTGGATTTCATCTAGACTGTATGATGTTGTTTTGCTTGACCTTATGTTATTGCTTGATATACATTATGACACTGTTGGATGTTACTCAAACATGGTGATATTTTGATGAGTAGATATTGTGATTGGTTGATGACATTATGATGTTAATTCATTGATATTGTGGTATCTGACGCTTCTTATTTATATCATGTTTAGCAGATTAGCTGATAGCTTATTTGAGGATCATGGATATGATGATGTTATGTATTGTTAGATGTATGCATATCATGTTTTTATTTCAGTTGTTATGTGTGGGTGATGGGGAACAATGTCGCATCACTCGCTTGCAAGCACCCTGTGACTCTGTGATTTCCCCATCACAGTGTGACTGATTATTTCTTTATGCACATGTTCAAACCTTCATTTTGCTGCAAGTTGTAGGTACAAGGCATTGACTCCACCTGATTATCAAGTTTGAGTGTGCCAGATCCCAATGGAGATTGTTGTTTCAAATGTAACACTGGGTCCCCCACTTCCAGCCATCGTCCTTGAGGATGAATTTCTGATGCTCCGTCCTGTCTACGAGTTCTGTTGGTAATGTTTTGCCTTTGTGTGATCATTTTACCTTTGTTTTGTTTGGTGAGTATTGTTTGACTATTTCTTCTTTAGGTCATGCTGGGACTTGTGTTTTGTTGATTATTTCATTTAAATGTAATTGTCAAGTTGTAGACTTGATTAGAGAAGATAAAAGTATAATTCAATTGAAGAATAAAATTAAAACAAACATGGTATATAATATTAATAAATTAATATTTATAGTTCAAAATAGTTAATTATAATAATATATATATTATTTTTGTGTATATAAACTTCATGAAGGAAAATTTTAAAAAATAACAAATTAATAAACTAGTGGATGTTTATTTGACTCTTTGTAAGTAAATTTTGTAAAGGGTTAAAAGTTATATGGAAGATAAATTAATAAATTAAAGGTATATTGTGTGCAAAGTTAAAAGAAAGGGTAAAAATTAATGAAAATTTGAAATAAAAGAAATTTAAATTGTGGAGTGGAGTATATTAAATAAGGTAGTGGTGTTAACTGGAGAGAGGCAGTTGGTTTATTTTTACGGGAAAAATTAAAGCATTCATGGAGATTTCTGAATTGATTATCTGAGAATCTTGAAATTTTTTTTGGAGGTTTTTGGAACTAATATGAAAATTGAGGGTTTGGATAGAAGTTTTTGGGTTCTTGGAAAGGAGTTTTCTAGGTTTTCTTTTGATTCTGGAAGGGATTCTAGAAAATCAAATAGTTGGAGGTGTTATTGAAGCTTTGGAGGATTGTTAGATTGCGGCTTGGAGCTCAGATTCTGCAACCAATCTCAGCTCAACATCAATTTTTATCTCCAAGACTCCAAGTTCCATGGCTTTTACCTCTGTTTAATATATTTCTGTTAATTGATTAGAAGAAGAAATGTTTGAAATTTGTGACTTCATTAGTTACTATGCACATATCTCTATCAAAAGAAAACTTTTTCTTGCTCACACTTCTTACTTATACTTTGGTAGACCAAATGATATTCCGTTTAAATTCCCAGATAATCAAGAGATGTAGTGTTTTTTTTTTTGATACTCAGGAGTTATCTCCAACCAAGGCCCAGCAATTCCCACCATACCTTGCCTCGAGCTTACTTTTTGCTGCCGAGTTGGGGTGATGGTGGGGTGAGCCAAGGTGAAACTAGTCCCCCTGGGGAGAAGCGCTGAGCCCGCAACAGGACTCCTCTAGATTAACCCGGCCAGTGTGAATCGAACCTTGGATACACTTTGATTTCACTGTACCTAGTGCTCTTCCTTAAGTCTATAAAATTCAACTATTGTATAGTAAATGAGATATATTCAAAGCCTTTCTTTTAATAGGGTATTTGGGGTAAAATATTCAAGCTTTTTGTTTTATCTCAAACTTCATTTCCTCCTTTTGAGCTCTTGTGGTATTGAAGCATACAAATGTTATAGATAAATTTGAGCCTAGTGCGCTCTTTCTTGAAACAATGAGAACCCTGGTTAATGGCGCTACTCTGTATCATTCCATCTTTTGTTCTCGCATCCTCCTCTAAGTATCGCGTATTAGTTTCCTTTTATCACGAGTCTTTAATAATAGCGAGCATTCTTTATAGTCAAAGTTGTGGCCCTGCCTTTGATGAACCTAACAAATATCTTGTTGAGCCTATCATG
The DNA here is from genome assembly GCA_007258455.2 of Sequoia sempervirens. Taxonomy (NCBI): domain Eukaryota; kingdom Viridiplantae; phylum Streptophyta; class Pinopsida; order Cupressales; family Cupressaceae; genus Sequoia; species Sequoia sempervirens. Next base: position 77,319 of record VDFB02285693.1, on the reverse strand, counting down.
TTTTCAAATAGATGGATCATTTTTTCCAAGTCGACTCTGGTTGCAACACCATAAGCTATAAAATGTTAGTTTGTTTAACATATATTGAACTTAACTTATTGAAGTATAAGTATTTAGATGTGTAACTTTCTCACTGTTGTGATAAGCGCTTTAAAGAGTTATCAAATTTCCTTATTTTGCTGATTGTTGAATGTCATCGTGCAAGATAGGTGACTATACTTTATTCCTCATTGATCGGCTTCTAACTTCATCGATAGCTGTAGATTAACCTTTGAAAATTGTGGTGTTCATGAGTGAACTAAACATCCTTGAATCTTCTTCTTGTGAGGGACGACTGGCTATTCTATCACTATCAATTGTAGGTTTTAATAATCTCCTTATGAGTTCTATGATCTGATAATCTTACTTTTAATTTGAAGGTTTGTTTAGAATGGAATCTGAACCACATTTGTGAAATATGATAGGCCTTGTAGACTGTAGTATTCGCTTGGCTTTCTGTTGATCACTTATAGTTGCATCCATTTAAACCAATCCATGATAATGTATCTTGAAAATTTAAAAACGGTTGTTGGTGCATCGAAGTTATCTCCAATCACTTTGGTTTCAATTAGCTACCTTCGTTTAACTCTTTGTCAATAGCCTTCTCTCATGTTTGTCTTGTGTCAACTTCAGTGGGGCGGTGCACTTGATTTGATGCTATTAATTGCAATGTTTAAGGGATATTTATTTGAAAATTTGTTCGATGTTCAACATCCTTGTAAAATATATATTTTTATAGCCACTACGCAAGCCTTAAATAGTTAGTGACCCATGCATAGTATTGTTTGGTTACTATAGTTTTATGGTGTTTTATTAACTTAGTGAACATAAATATATATATATATAGAGAGATACATGTTTTGTAAGTTCTATATTCTTCAATCTATGTAAATGTTCTTATGTATATATATAAATATACATATATATATATATATATATATATATATATATATATATATATATATATATATATATATATATATATATATATATATATATATATATATATATATATATATATATATATATATATATATATATATATATATATATATATATATATATATATATATATATATATATATATATATATATATGTAAAGATACACACACACACGCACATATATGTATGCATATGTAAGTATATTTAATATATGGGTTTAAGTAAAAACATGCTGCCCTATTGTTTTAACGTGTTTGAGATTAAGAAATAAATTATTTTAGACATGATTTGCCCAACTATGATTCAAATTGAAGAAAGGATTCATGATTAGTTATTCAATTGAATACCATTTAATGAGCTTCTTGTGACTCATTCTAGAATCAAATTCATTAGTAGTGGTCGAATTATGGAGGTGAATTATGTGCAAGAGTATGTTGTAAGAGGAAACTGTGGAATTTTGTTCATTTTAAGTTATTTTGTGAATTGGATCTTAGAATCTTCTAGAGGCTAGCGTGATGTGTTCTCTTGATGAATCTCTTTGCTTAGTCTGATGTGGGGAAATAATCTTGATTATGTTTTTTGATGTCGTTCCCCTTGCACATTAAATTTCCCTTTGTGTTTGGTCTTATGGAATTAGTGGATGGAAAAGGTTAATGTCTCGTTTGAGTTTTTCTTGAACCTTGAGTTTGTGCAAGTGGTTTCATTTTCTATTTTATTGGTTTTCGGTGGTCAGTAGGGAAGTGGCTTCCAATGGGGGCCGATGCACAAAGGGGCACCTAGATAACCCATGTGGAAGTTTGTAAACAAGTGAAAACATAAAATAAACTAGGGGGATATGGTAGTGAAAAAAATTAACAAGATAAGTTTATACCTCACTCAGGCTCAAGCGCTTGTATAGGCTTGAGGTGAGACAAGAAGGCATAGAATGGCATAATCAAATACTTCATCTCCACAAGAGGTAGGTTGATTCCGCATAGTTGGAATGAGGTGCCAGAGATTGGTAGAGGCTACCAGGATAACCCGGGATGGGGGTTAGGGCCTTGGAAGATCTACCTAGATAACCTATGACTGAATATATGATGACACTTTCCCTACAACAACCATGCATTACTTTGCTTGTTGTTTTACCCTAGATTTCTTTGTGCCTCTAGAAGTATAGTCATTGTTGCTTGTTGTTGATCTTCTTCTTGTCCTCGTGAGTTATGTCAATATTGTCATGTCTTTTTCCTTGTCTATCAATTATGATGGGGCCCTTTGTTACCTCCTAGGACGGGGGTGAACCTTTGGGTTCACATGGTTGGGTGGAACGTGTTACGTTCTCCATTGGGTTCCCTTCTTGTACAAGCAGTGGAAAATCCTCTTGATCCGTTGACTTTTGCTTGATGTCTTCTCTTGGGATTTGATTAGTGTACCTACAAATGTATTGTATCTTTATCATGTATCATGTATCATATGTTGAGCACTTGTCACTTGTATCAAGGAAGTATTATTGTACAAAATGTAATTGTAAACTGAAATGGATGTATCTCATGTATGTGAAGAATTATGTAATCAGTGATGTTGCATATGTTAATTGAATGAATGTTATCAGTTATTCCTTTATGATCATAGTATGGTTGTATTTTATGGTTCTTGATTATGTGTGATGAGATGCTTAATGATGTTTAGAATTTGGTTATTACTAAGTTATATGGTAGAGGTTGAGGATGAGGTAGAGGTCATGGTGGTGGATGTGGGGCCAATCACCAAGATTCACCTCCACAAATTTCTCATGAGTTAGATTGTGAGGAGCATTAGAGTTCACAAAACAATCAGGTAGGTGTAGGACATAATCTGGTCCAGCCAGGGATGGAGAGCGCACAGTTGCACCAATTACTAGAGGAGGTTCTTTCCCGGCTTGGTCCGAGGCAGGAAGGTGGGAAGTTAGTGATTCAGGAGAGAGAGAGATCTCCCAAGAGGAGGGAGATAGCTATTGAGCAGGATGTCATTTTAGCTAGTCATATGAGGGACCTTCTTCGTGCACGTCCTCTGACATTTGATGGGATAGGAAGTGGATTAGAGGAAGATACCTGGCTTATTGATCTGAACTAATGTTTTTTCTATTCACCCATATGGTAGTAATACCAAGGCCAAATGAGCCATTATGCATCTCTGAGGGTTTTCTTCCACGTGGTGGCGTATTGAGGAGAAAAAGCTCCATTTGGATATAGACTCAGTGTCATGGTAGATGTTCCTTGAGTGATTCAAAGTCTGATTCATGTTTGACCATTGGTAATAACACCGAGTAGATGAGTTTCATGAGCTGAGACAGTTGGAAATGTCAATGGAACAGTATGGGTGAAAATTCTATGAACTTAAGCAATGCGCTGGCATTGGAGATGACAAGGGAATGTTAGTACAACACTTCATCAGGGGCTTAAATGCCCGCATCAGTGGTGGTGTTCAGGTGTTTGATCCAAAGAGTATGGAGGTAGCTATGGAAAAGGATCAGATTGTTGAGGATAATCTAGCTATGGATTTAGGTGGATAGACGAGGGTTCAAATTGGCAGTGCACCTCTGGTAGGGTTCAGTTCTTATGGTGGGCAGACACAGTCAGCAGGTCTATCTAGGAGTCAACAGGCACCCTCTAAGGGTGGCCAACAATAGTAGCAACAACAACAACCCTCACAGTCTAGACATAAAAACTCATGATCTCCTCAGGATGATAGATCTCAGTCTAGGAGAGACAGGAACTGGAGGTGAATTAAGCATTACCGCTCTGATTAGCCAACCCAGAGTTCACAGTCTATAGTTAACAACAACAGTGTTCAGTAGTCCAGTGCACCTCCAGGTAGTAGAGGCTTTGGCAGAGGTGTAGGGTGCTTCTCATGTGGACAGTAGGGTCATATTGCTCGTTAGTGTCCTTAGAAGGGCACATCTGGATTTACTCAGAGACCAAAAACTTTAGAGCCGATTGTTGGGGATGTAGGTAGATCACATAGAGTTTTTGTTGTGCTTGATAACCACCAAGCAGAGCACCAGGGCACAATGGTTGAGACATCAGGTGTGTTATAGGGTAGTAGAGTTATGTTCTCTTTGATTTTGGTACTTCAGACTCCTTTATTTCTCCTTCTATAGTAGCGCGATGTGGATTGGTGGCAGTGAAGTAGGATGATAAGTGGCAGATTGAGTTAGGTTCCGGTGCTAAGGTCACAACTGAGTCTCTTGTATGGTTATAGTTTGAATATTGGATCTCTTGACACCACGATTGATCTTCATATCATTCCTCTTGGTTCTTACGATGTTTTATTAGGCATGGATTGGTTAGAGGCCCATAGAGTAGTCGTAGATTGTCTTCGCAAGTTGATGAAGTGTGTTGATGTTTTTGGTAGTGGGGTTGAGGTAGTTGGGATTCAAAGACCTATTTCTTTGAGGATGAACTTAGCTATGCAGTTGAGGAGGTGTATGCGGTAGGGCTGTTAGTTATTTATAGTGATAGTTAATGATTTGGAGTTGGGAGAGAGTTAGGAGGAGGTGTCACTTGATAGTCATCCCATTCTTAGATAGTATGCCGATGTGTTTCCTCGTGTGATTCTAGGGATGCCACCTAAGCGTGACATCGACTTTAAGATTGATCTTGTACCTGGAGCTAAGACCATTTCATGAGCTCCTTATTGGATGACCACTTAGGAGCTTAAGGAGCTTTGATTACAGCTTGAGGAGTTGTTAGAGAAGGGATTTATTCGTCCCAGTGTCTCTCCTTGGGGAGCACCAGTGATTTTTGTGAAGAAGAAGGATGGGTCCCTTTGATTGTGTATAGATTATCGACAATTGAACAAGGTGACAATAAGGAATAAATATCCATTTTTGAGGATAGATGACCTATTTGATCAAATCAAGGGTGCTAGGGTATTCTTGAAGATTTATCTTAAATTAGGTTATCACTAGCTGCACATCTTTGAGGAAGATATACATAAGACCGCATTTCATACTCGATACAAACACTACAAGTTCACAGTGGTACTGTTTGGGTTAACGAATGTGCCCTCCATGTTTATGAGTTTGATGAATGGTGTGTTTTGCACTTACCTTGACTAGTTTGTCCTGGTGTTTTTAGATGATATATTGATCTATTCTAGCACCATGGAGGAGCATGAGTATCACTTGAGATAGGTACTACGGTGTTTGAGGGAGAATCAACTATATGCTAACTTATCGAAGTGTGAGTTCTTCAAGATAGACATGAAATATCTAGGACATGTTATCTCTGGTGAGGGCTTTGTCATGGATCCTTCAAATATCCAAGCTATCATTGATTGGCCTATAACTACTAATGTAGCAGAGGTTTGCAGTTTCATGGGGTTGGCAGGTTACTACCAATGGTTTGTACAGGGGTTTTCGAGGATAGCACACCCTGTTACTTCTCTTTAGAGGAAAGGGAATAAATTTGTTTGGTTAGAGCAGTGCATGGCAGATTTTCAAACTCTTAAGGAGAAATTGACCAGTGCTCCAATTTGAGTTGTTCTTGATCCTTTTGGGGATTTTGTAGTGTGTACAGATGCATCCTTAGAGGGTATAGGAGTTGTGTTAATGCAGGAGGGATGTGTGATTTCCTATGAGTCTCACAAACTCAAGGATCATGAACTAAACTACCCTACACATGATCTTGAGTTAGCCATTGTGGTACATGCTTTGACGAGATGGAGGCACTTCCTTTTGGGGCATAGATTTGAGTTGCACATTGATCACCATAGTTTGTAGTATATCTTTACGCAGCCTAATTTGAATGCCAGGAAGAGACGATGGATGGAGTTCCTTTGTGAATATGATTTTGAGGTGAAATTCATCCAGGGAAAGGAGAATGTGGTCACAGATGCACTTAGTAGATGGAGACATGAATTATCGATAGTGACTCTTAGTGTGGATTTGAGGGGTCAAATAATTTCAACATTTCCTTCAGATGGTTGGTATCAGGAGATGAGGTCTGAGGTAGAGTCAGGCAAAGCTTTAGAGGGAAGATTTGTAGGATATTCCCTTGATTCAGATTGCCTATTGAGGCATATGGGTCATATTTATGTACCATCCACTGGATATATTCGTACTTTGATCATGTTAGAGGCACACCGGGTACCATTTTTAGTTCATCCTGGTGTCAAAAAGATGCATGTTGATCTTTGACAACTGTACTTTTGGGTCGGTATGAGGAGAGATATTCCTGATTTTGTGTTGAGGTGTCTGGAGTGTCAGAGAGTGAAGGAAAAACACCAGCATCCTACAGGACTTTGCAACCTCATTTGGTTCTAGAGTGGAAATGGGACATTATCTTATTAGATTTTATTGTTGGGTTGCCCGTTTCTTCATGTCGGCATGATGCCATTATGGTCACTCTAGATAGGTTGATGAAGGTGGCACACTTCTCTCTTGTCTATTCCTCTTACAATGCTTCATCAGTGGCCAAAGGCTTCATGGAGGACATTGTCAGGCTACATGGTATTCCTCGATAGATTATATTAGACAAAGATCTTGTGTTTACTTCAGCTCTATGGATTTCCCTACAACATGCATTAGGGACTCAATTGAATTTCAGCTCAGCATATCATCCAGAGAGTGATGGGAAAACTGAGAGGGTCAACTAGATTGTTGAGGACATGCTTTGTATGTACGTCATGGATCAACAGACATGATGGGAGGACTACCTATATCTAGTAGAATTTTCATATAATAATAGTTATCATAGTTCTATTGGCATGCCTCCTTTCGAAGCGTTGTATGGTCATTTGTGTTGGACCCCATTGAGTTGGGATCATTTGGAGGACAGGGTTCTTTTGGGTCCAAAGATGCTTCAGGAGATGGAGCAATAGGTGGTTCAGATTAGGGAGCATTTAGTGGCAGCCCAGGACAGACAGAAGAAATATGCTAATGCTCACAGGGTGGATCATCAGTTCTTAGTTGGTGACTGGGTTTTCTTACGTGTGCGATCATGAAAGAGTTTGATCTATTATGGAAAAGGTTCTAAGCTCGCACCACATTTTGTTGGAACTTTTGAGATCTTGGAGAGGATTGGTCCTATAGCATACTGTCTTTCTTTGTCTCTCAATCTCTCGTACATACATGATGTATTTCTTGTTTCAGTGCTTAGACCATATTATCCTAATATATCTCACGTCCTTGATTGGAATGCATTACAAGTAGAGGATGGGAAACTGGATTTGGAGCTTGTAGGCATAATTCAACACAAGAGACTCACACTTAGGGGATGAGACATTAAGTAGGTTAGGGTCCATTGGGATCTGAAAGATGAGTCTTTGGCTACCTCGGAGGATGCTTCCAAGATGAAAGAGCTTTATCCGTATCTGTTTACAGGCTTCGAGGAGTAAGCCTAGTCCTAGGGGGGAGGATGTGATGCCCCCTCAGTTTTCTTATGTTTGGATAGCTTCTTGGATTTCATCTAAACTTTATGATGTTGTTTTGCTTGACCTTATGTTATTGCTTGATAAACATTATGACAATGTTGGATGTTACTCAAACATGGTGATATTTTGATGAGTAGATATTGTAACTGGTTGATGATATTATGATGTTAGTTCAATGATATTGTGGTATTTGATGCTTCTTATTTATGTCATGTTTAGCATATTAGCTGATTGCTTATTTGAGTATTGTTGATGGGTGTTTTTAGCACTTTCTCAACACACGCAGTGCATAGGCGCACTACCCCTCTTGACAGACAATCTCCAAGAACAAGTTGCTGAAAATCACCCCAAGGTCTCTCAGGTGTCAGGTCATGAAATCCACAAATTTTTTAATTTGTTTTAATGTGATTTTGATGGTAATCATAGGGTAGACTTACAAAGTGAAGTTGGAGAGAAAGTGAATCTTAAAATGGAGTTCTTGAGATGGGAAATTGGTGTGCAAATTATTGTAGGTTCAAACAATAGTCTTAAACTCCTATTTCAGCTTGAGATTTTGCTTTACAATGTGCAATGAACCTTAGCATAGGTCACTTCTAAAAAAAGAGGAAAAAGAACATGGAGGAGACGAAGTTCCTAGATCTGAAACTAACAGTGACCAGTGATCATGGATGGTTCTACTGCAGACAACCTTCCCAAAAAACAATTTCACTTAACCAAATTATATCATAGTCTAATAAAATTTGTACAAGCTTCTAAGGACTGCAGATATTCAATCATTCATTCACCATAAGCATGAAAAAAAATATGGAAATTTAGAGCATCTTTTAAATTATGTCTAGACTAACTTTACACAGTTGTTTATCATCAACAAACAACAAAAAGTATGGACAAGGAAAGTTTCCAACACACAAACAAATTACTCAAAACCAATGAAAAAAATCAACTAATATACGAAATCAAGCTAAAACATGAAGAACAACAAAGTAAATCTACTCAAATTAACTATGGGAGAAGAACCATGTAACATGCAACTAAAACTCAAGAATTCACCAAAAGCATGAACTTCTATTAAAATTTTAGTAACATGTCATTGCAACAACTCAACTCGCTTTGAAAATGAGAGGAGACCCCCTATTTATACTGTTCAAAAAGAAAAATGAATGGCCAAGATTGATTTACATTGTGTGGCCAAGATTCACTACAAACTAGGGTTTCACCTACCCCCAAATATATTACAATTTAAAATTACATTCTTGTCTTTTCCCTAATTTGTCCTTACATGACAACACTATAGAAAATTTGTATTTTGTTGATTTCCCTTTTACTGAAGCTATTTTGTGAGGAAATCATCTTCAATAACCAAATTTCCTTCTCTCTTCTTGATTGTGGCATATTCTATAAACTTCAAGACTAATGCCTGGAGCTTGCTCCATTCCAATATATCCGATTGCATCACCTGGAAATTCAACTTTCTTGATTTTTTGGTGAGGGTATCCAAATCTTTGTCATACTTTGGTGTGTTCTTCATTACTTGCTCGGACTGAGAAAAGACTCGTGCAGCAAAACCTAGGAAATCGGGTGTTAGTGCATCTGTGGCTCCGCTTTCCAACTTCTTTTGGAAGTATGACTCTAATTTATCCGCATCTAGCTCACTTGTGGGCATATCAAGATCTATCAACAACTTCAAATATTCTGTACAATCTACTCTGACTTCCTTAGCCCAATCAATTTCCATCTCTACCTCATGCAACACCTGTTCCAATACCTCCTTTTGATGCTCTAGGATTAGCTTCCATGTTTTGATGAGCTAGTGGTCATCTTTTACCAAGTTAAGCTCTTTTTCCTAGAATCTATCTGGTATCTTTAGGATGACCTTAAGTTTGGGGTATGTGATTCTATATAAATTGGGGAAGTCAGTGAAAAACTTCCTTGTACCTTCAAGTATCCTTAACACCTCCAGGAACTTATTGGTGGTCCTGACTGCATGCTTCAAGCCTATATTGTCGTTGTAGAGGACTTGCCCGAACCAATCTTATGTGGCCTTCGTCCAATTCTTTCTCTTCTCAAGCTTGCCAATTTTATCCTTGGACAACAGTTGTGGTGGTTCCAAGGATGTGGTAGGGAGCTCTTCCATCAATGACCATTGTTGGATATATGCTGTCAAATTAGCCACTTGTGCCTTCAATTCTTCCTTGGAGATCTTATCCTTGCACATTTGATGCACAATGGTGGCAATAGACCCATGGAGATGGTCAATATTTTTCCCTCATGTGACTCTCCCTAGATCTAACGTAGAAATATTATAACTTACCCCTTCTTCATTCACTATTAGGGTGGCTATTTGCATAGTTCTAGACCTTGACATGTCTATTGTCAACTAGGATATGACCTTAGAATTCTTCTCTTTCTTTGTGCTGACCTGGACTCAAGCCAAGATGGCCTCCAACCTTGCCTTTGAATCCCTTAGGGTAGGGTCCTTCTCTTCTAGCTATTTCTCTAGCCACTCGAGCATTTGAGATTCTCCTCTTGGAGATTCATGACAAACCTCCTCTTCATGGCTGTGCCCAATCTCATTACCTTACCAGCTAGAGGCTCTTGTTTGGTCCTTTCTCCTTCTTCCTCATCCAAGTCATGAATGAACATAGTTTCCTTTTGTGGAGACTCAATGGTTGTGTGCTCTTTGGGGTTGTCTTCCCCCTCAACAGTTTTCTCTTCTTTTCCCTCATCTTGCCCATGTTTTTCAGGCTGCTTTGTCTCTGGGCTCTTATGGGTTTCAGCCTCTTCTTAAGGCTTGTCTTCTTCTTTCCTTTCCTCTTCCTCGTGGTGAGGAGGAACCTCTTCACCAATTTTGCAGATTTCCTTCTGCTCCCCAGTTGGAAGTTAAGTATATTCTTCCATTTTATCACTTGACTCTTTTTATACTTCAGAAGGTGGTCTCCCAACTTCCTCTCTGGCATCTCTGAGTTGTTGGACCAACTCCTCTTCAAGGTTTACATAAAATTTTTCTACAATATATTTGGTGCCATCCTATTCTTCATCACCCTTGAAGGACTCCGTTCCTTCTCCTTCGCACACCACTTTATCAATTTATAGATGTTGGTACTTTGGGTGCTCATGATAGTATTATGCTTCCTCCCCCAATTCCCTTGTCACTTCCTTCTCTTGTCTCTCTAACTCATTGAATATCTACATTGTAGCCTTCATTTTTGGTGGTTCAGTTAGAGGAGTTGAGGGGGGAATGTTGGCAAGAATATGTGCTAGGGCAGCTTGAATAACTAGATTCATCAACACTCCTGATAGCTCTGTAGGAACATTTTGCATATGTCAGGAGAATGACTCTGGAAGTGAGAGTGTGAGAATTGGTATTGTTGCTTCTGCTAATGGCAGAGATGTGGTCGGAGACATGGAAGAAGAAGAGAGCAGAGAGTTGGTGGTAGAGGAAGAATCTATTGTCACTGCTTGCGCAACAAGTAGAGTGGAAGCAAGGTGGATTGATATATCTACTACAGGTGGAGAGGTAGCAACCATTTCCTGAGAAGTAGGCAATAGGGCAGTTGTAGCAGTAGTGGAGGTAGCAGGTGGAGACCTTGGCTACTCAACCTCCATTTCTTCTCCCTCATGGAGTGGGTCTTCTTGGATGGTATCAAGACCTCCTGATGTCTTTGGTCTTTTGGAGGATTCACCCTTTGATGTTTTCCTTGAATACACTCAAGGATTTGATTGCTTTTCAGCTACCTCTTTTCTCTTCCTTAATCTAGTGACGAGAGGAGATTGGGAAGCTTCTTCTGTTGTGGTAGTAGTTGTACCACTATTAGTTTCACTTGTATACTCTTCTTCAAGCTGCTCATAGGTTAAGGTCACTCCTTGCTGTTTCATTCAGGAAACTTGGCCATCGATCCATTCCTTAGTCCTAGCCTCGACGGGCTTTGAAAAAATATCAAGGTTTCAATCAATCAAAGGCAATGGGAGATTAGCAACTACATGGTATCAAGGATCAACCACTGTATTCTCTTCTTCCTCTACATGGTCTGGCACTGGGAATAATTTGACCCTCTTCACAAAGTATGCAGTCATCCGCATATAATGCCTCATCTGCACTTCTTTATCATCTTTGCAATTAGCCCAAAAGTCCTCAATGCTATGTAAATGGGCGTATTCAGGTTTGACCACCTTCTTGAGTTTACCATAGGGGTCTATTCATGGCTGGGCACTGTGGAGCCGCAAATGGTATTCCACTAGTTCTTTCTTTGAATTGTCGACACATTGAGATGTGTGAAGCTCATATAGCCCCTAGCTGAAAGAGAGGGGATAAGGGATCCTTGCATTATGTTTTCTACTTAGGAGGCCATGTGCCTATCATAGCTATTGAGAATGTTCTAACAATAGTATCTGGCTATTGGGGTACCGAGGTAGCTTGTATGGTTTGTCCAAAAATTGTTCGGCTTGAATATAGGTGAACTTTGGGAATTGAATAAACAAGAAGGAAAATTCCTTGAGGAAAGCATTGGAATTGTGGGAGACCCTTCTCTCAAAGTCACTGCCAAGCAATCTAATGATTTGGCCTATGAAGGCGTCATTAACTCTACAGTAATCCCTATTGAAGTTTCTATATTGCAATTAAGGGTACCTATCATAAACCTCTAGTTCTCTGCTTGGTTCTGTGTCTGGAACCTTGAATAGACCTATGTATTGTGTTTTATCTGCCAACAAGTAGACAAGATATGAGGTCATATAAAACCTTGATGTCTTCTTTACAACTACAAATTTTTCATGCAGGCAATTGTTGATGATTCCTGGCCAGTAGAACTTGACTTTTACCCTGAGGATCTCTTCCATGAAGTAGAAAATCCACTCTTGGAAAAAAATTGTAGTGAGGAGGCCCATGACCTTGCTCAATAAAGTTACCAAATCATGATAGTCTTCTTAGAAATCACTACGGTAGAGTTCCTGGGGCACTTTTACTGCACTACCCCTCTTCTCTTTCAACCAATACTGATTGATAATCATTTTTCACTTGAGGGGATCCGCATCCCATGTTTCCCTGGCATCAGTTATGGTGGCTTCCTCCATTTCCCCATAGGTAGGGATGTGGAAAAATCTCTTTATCATCTTGGTTGATAGATTAGCCAATATGTTTATGTCTCTGTCAACTATGGTTATGGTTTTGTCTTGATATGCCTCTCTATAGGTCATCACCAGTTCAGGGGCAAGGAGAGCGGGAGGGAAGCCTATAGCCTTAACTAATCCACTGCTTCTAATTTTTCTTGCACTTTCATTGATGGGGCTGATCCAGACTCTCTGCTTGAATTCATCGATGTCTACTTGTCTAATATTTGTGTCAGAGATCTCCTTCCATGTTGTGGTTACTCTAGAGTTTAGAGGTTCCCCTTGGAACTAATACTTCATCTGATCCTTATAGTCTTTTCCACGGGGTGCCTTATCCATTTTATTTCCTTTATCCTTCTCCGCGGCTACTCTGGAACGTCCTGCACCTGATTTGATAAATCCTATGGGAAAGAAAGAGGTGAGCACATTCAAGCATGAAAAGATGGGAAAATTAGCCAAAATCCTACAAACGATGTTAGATTAGATAAATCATCTTTCAATAATCCTAACATATCTTCCACTTTGGCATTAGAATTTTGCACAAGGGAGTTTCAACAATTCGAGTCCCGAGGGTCAGATTTCCCTTGGCTGATGGTTGTTTGTGGTAGCTGCAGGAGGGATGAGAATCAGGGCACGACGGCCTGCCTGTCCCTACTCACCTTCATGTTTGGTCGATTTGAAGGGTCCATGAGGGAGGTTGCTCTATTTTGGCATGTGGGTCAAAGTCAGTTTGAAGTTTGGATGACATTTAGACCACCATTTTGGCGATCGGAGCTAGGAGGTGGCTTGGCTATTAGAGGTCTGCCATTGAAGACTGCTCTGGGAGGATGACGTTCCGAGGGCAAAGTTCTGATGGGCAGGACCCATTGCTCTGAAGGTGATCAACACAATCTCTTATCGCATGGGAATTTCGGGTCTAAGGAGGTGGATGAATATCAAGTGATTTCCTTTTGTGATGATGAATGTCTTACAATAGTCTAATGGGAGCAACTTGTCAGATTAGGTCTGGGCGTAGATGAGGTCACCACATTTTACTTTGTCATTTGAAAGCTTAGTGGCCAAGTTGAAGTCAGATTCGAGGCAGTGGAAGGATGGAGACAATTTTCCATTTGAGTGATAGCGAGGATGGGATAGAGTCTCAAATACGGAGGTCCATGGGGGAACGACCCGCTGAAAGTTAATCACTTGGAAATTCATTTTGTATTTAGGTAGCTGTGGGGAGAGTGGAACCTAGAGGTCAGAATGCCAAATGTAGTTTTATTTTTAATAAATGTAGGGACAAGACGGAGTCCCGAAGACAGTGATTCATTAGGAGGGGTCCACTTAATGCTCAGCCCTTAGCAATTTTACCTCGACATCCTTGGTAGCTATAGTGGAGTTGGGTTGTAAATTGCGGGATTATGGATGTTAGGGGCCACTAAGGACAACAGGCTCACCACGGCGGCCTATAGACGGAAGTCCACGAGGCAGGGCCTGATATAGGGTTAGCACTTGAGATTTTGTGAGAGTGAGCTCATGGATGATTGGAAGGGCATGATCTGACCATCGGAAGGCAGGGGTTGGAAAGCTATTCAGGACAACAAGTTATGAATGGCCCCCCAGGGGCAGACCCGAGTGGCCCATTGGACCTCCTTTCAGTCTATGAAATTTTGCTAAGTTAAGGAGGAAAGGAGATGGGAGCTTCCCGCAATGGTTGGTCCAAAGGGGTCATTAGCCCTCCTAAAGTTTAATTTTGTTTTCAAGTGCTAGCGATGGCGATGGTAGTGCCCGGGTTCGCAGAGCGTGAATGCTTTGGCTAAAGAACGACGCTGGGAAGGAAGTCAAAGTTCTGCGGTTAGATAACGATTGATTTGTGAAGTTCGCTAAGATTTTATCAAATTGGTTTTGTGTGACCTAGTCTCCTCTACTTAGTTCATGAGTTTTTCCCTTTCAAATTTATCAGTTTTGCAAGAAATCGGGGAAAAACACGAAGCGGGGTGCGGGGTGGCGGACTCACCTTGAGAATCCGATGAAGGAGGTGAAAGATCACCAAGAAAACAACTTTGAATCATCCAGGGAACTTTTCAGGCTTGAAGGTGGCATTGATAGAAGTCTTTGACTCATTCTTACTTCTCTTTAACTGGCTAGTAGGTGAAAATGACATTTGCAGTTTGCATATTTCTAGAAAATGAGGCATTAAATGTTGGCAATAAATGCTCATACGACAGACGCTGGGTTGGGGAATAGCAATTTCAAAAATGGCCATGGGAGCATTGGGATCCGATGGTCGGGCGACAGTTGACAGATGGATGTTTGGAAGTTTGGAAATAAACGGACGATGCCGTAGGCACCGGGTCTCGGTGGGTAGAAATCTGATAGGGGACGATTGTTGGGAATGGCCACAAGGCGATAGAAACCCACGAGGGGTGGCCCGACAGAGTGGACCCGACGGGCTTCATGGACGCAAACTTTAAAAAACAAAGGAAAACAACCAGTTGGGTCCCGCAAAGACTTAGAACTTCAAAAATTTGAGGGGGAAAAAACATGGTCAACTTGAGATGGACTATCTAAGGCTCACTGACCATTTTGAACACCAAACAGGGGGCACACAAAATGAGGAAACAACCAAAAGCAACCCAACGAGGCGAAGGAAAGAGAGGGTCCCCATTTCGAATAGGGCATGTGTGCTAAATGCACAACAAATGGGAACTCTACTGGAGAATGCTCCTGAGTGTTCTAAGGATAAATACTCATTCAGAACCCAAAATATCTGGTTTCATAGACCAAGGGCCAACCTCCCAAAGTGAACTAGGAGAATGTGATCCTTAGCTAAATCAACCCATGAAACATCTCAGAAGTGTGTGTTCAGTAAATTCATTCCCTTCCCTTGAAAAATGTGACAAGTGGCAGCTAATCTAACTGAACAAGCTACATGAATCGTGCAACCCCAAAAGTAACCTGGACATTGCCCCGCTGCCGGTCAGGTGTCCATAGCCTTGACAGAGTTGTCGTTGTGACCCCACATACATTGCTCTACCGTTAGCTGGGTGTCCATAGCCCCGATAGAATTATCCACACACCCATATGGTTGCTTGATTGCATTGTTTTCTTTTCTTTTCTTTCTTTTGATACTTCTTTTAACACTTTATTCTTTTGCTCAACCGTGTAAATATTGAAGCCTACTATGGGTTTGGGAACCACAATGGTCACTGGAGCAAACTCTAAGTTGTCATAACAACTGCTATATAGATCTTTGGAGACAATTAATATGCATTTTGTGCAAGATCTGAGATGAATGTAAAAAAGGAAGATTCAACCAAGGGTCGGGTTCTAAGTCAAAGTTCAGATGAGGAAGCCATTCCATGGCAGCTATTAGAGACCAATAGTTGAGATTGAATATTTAGCCAAAGAACACTAAGAGTGGGTAGCAAAGTGAACCGTTCATTGAACGAGCATGACCACCAAAGCAAAAATTAAGAACACCCTCATCAAAGAAAAATAGCTAGGAAACAAACAAAAAGAAAAGTAACGCAAAACAGCGAGACTAAAGCAAAACAAAAGCAACCGAAACTAACGTATATACAAGTATTTACAAGAACAACTCCAAATAAGCTCAGGCTTGGAAGTAATGCTTTAGGTGCTACCCATTGAAATGTAATAGGACATCTTCACCAGTTAAAGTCTTTAGGTGGAAGGACTTGTCTCCAAGAATTTCAACAATTTGAAAATGACCAAGCCAAAGCTTTTTGAATTTGTTATGTCCCCTTTTCTTCTCATGGGCCTTGTCCCAACATAGGACTGGATCAACGATTCTAAAGGCCTTGATTTTGGCTTAGTGGTCGAACCATCTCTTGACTACGCCTTGATGTTTGAAAAAATTCTCTATAGCATGATCACACACTTCTTCTAGGTGTAACAACTCAACCAAGAGAGCTTCTCTACGATCCCCTTCTTTGTAAAAATCATTGATGAACTAGAGGGTGGGGATTTTTAGGTGGATTGGGAATATAGGCTCTAAGCCGTAAACAAAATGGAATGGGGACTCACCAAGGGCATCCTTGTGCCATATGCGATCCACCTAAAGGGAAAAATGGAGCTGGATATGCCAGTCCTTGAGATACCTATCAAGCAGTTTTTTAATCACAGTGATCAGGTTCTTGCTAGTGGATTCTGCCAAGCCATTTCCCTGGGGATAGTAGTTGGATGAGAATTTGAGGGAAATTCCATAATCAAAGGCCCAAATAGAAAACTTGAGCAAGGAAAAGGCTGAGCCATTATCACATACTAATGTATAAGGGCAACCAAAATGATTTAAAATGAAACTTTCAAGAAAATTTGTAACTACCTCTGTTGTGCATTGCCTACATGCAATGGCTTTTGTCCATCTAGTACAATAATTGAAAGTAGTTAGAATGTACCTATGTCCTATAGATGATGGTGGGCTTACCAGACCAATGAAGTCAAGACCCCATTGTGCGAACGGTGTCACCTCTATAACTGGTTGTAGCAGGACAACAACGTTCCTCTCTTTGGTTGCGACATTTTGGAAGATATGGCACTTATGAACATAGTTGTGAGCATCTTTGAAGACTGTTAGCCAATAGTATCCTGCTTGTAAGATCTGATGAGTAGTTGAAGGTCCAGATCCATGGCCGGTGCCAAATTTGTCATGAAATTCCTTCAAGACCCGGTCTGCTTCTTCTTTTCCAAGGCTTCTCAGATAACACCTTCGTGATTCCTCTTGTATAGTATGGATCCTTGCAGCATGAAGCTGCTGATTTTCAAGCAAAGAGCACATTTTTGAACTCCCTGCAAATAGGGTGGGTATTTGTGATTCAACAAATAATAGACTATGTCATCCTACCATTCCCCTAGGGAAATGTCTTCAAGCTGATATTGTTATACTGTAAGTTCAGGTCTTGCTTTAGCTACTATCTCGGCTATTGTTCGAGTGAGTTCCTGTTCTCTTACTAATTTCATGGGCTGAATTTCCACGTCATATTCCTACAATAGGGTAACCCACTTTGCTCTTCATTCTCCTAGCTCATTTTACATGAGAAATGTCTTCAGAGTTGGGTCAGGAACAATGACAAACACCTTATTGTGTAAGATGTAATTCTTGAACTTCTTGACTCCTCTGATGAGAGAATATGCTTGCTTTTTCACATTGTGATATCACAGCTCAACATCCTTCAAGGGAGCACTCATGAAGGTGATTGGGTGCTCATTTCCGTCATTATCCTTTTGAGTCAGGATGTTGGCACATGAGTGATTTGAAGCAAAGGTGTAAATGTAGAAAAAATTTAGATAGTCTGGGCTAGCTAGAACAAGTGCCTCAACAATTACTTTCTTAATTTCTTCAAAGGCTTGCTTTGCTTCTAGGATCCACTCTATTTGAGCATCTTGTTTCAACATAGCATTAAGTGGCTTGACGATCTCAACAAATCCTGTCATGAATTTTCTAACAAAATTTATCTTTCCGAAGAAAGATTTTAGTTCCTTCTTGCTGCATGGTAGGGGGATCTTCAACAAGGATTGGATGTGCTCAGGGTCTATGGAGATACCCCGTTCTAAAATGACATGCTTGATTAACTTTCCTTCAGTGACCCCAAAGATGCACTTCTTTGGGTTAAGAGAAACCCAAAATTTTTGACACCTCTGAAATACTTTGCATAAGTCCGAGACATGATCACTCCGCTTCTTTGAAAACATGGTCAAATCATCCATGTAGATGATTATACACTTTCCAACTAGTTCTTTAAAGGAAATGTCCATGGCATGTTGGAAAGTGGCATCGACATTAATGAACCCAAATGGCATTCATCTATAGGAAAAGGTGCCCCACTTGGTGGTGAATTCTATATTGTGGTGATCTTTGTACTGCACGATGACTTGGTTATACCTAGAATATCCATTGACAAAGGACATCATCTACGAACCATTGACAATCTGCAGTACCTCATCCAATGATGGCACTAGATAGTTGTCTTTCTCTGAGGCTCTATTTAGATTACAGAATTCCACGCACAATTTGATTTCTCCACTCTTTTTCCTGACCGGAACCAAATTAGCCACCCACGTGGAGTGCCTGACTGGAAAGATTATTCTGGATAAAAGTAGTTTCTACACTTCTTTATAAATGATATGTATTCAAGTCTTCATAGATCCATGCTACCACATTGTGATACTTCCGCAAAGCATCAACAATTCCTTTCTTCTCTTCTGCAGTACACACTTTTCCAATAAACACTTTTGACTTCCTTAGCCATTCTGAGGTTGTGGGTGTCACACTGATTGTTTATGGCATCTTTCTTCATTTGTTGATCCTGATCTCAGATTTGATCTAGGTCAAATATGTGCTCAAGCTGAACCATCCCCCTAGGGATCATATTGGTTTTGAGCTTGATGACCCCTTCTATGTCCAATTTAGCTTCTTCAGGGTCAAATTCGTTAATTATTTGTGTGGCAAACACATCAGAACTAGTGATGAATTCCAGGATATGCTTATCATCATTGAATACCTAAAAGTGAGGGACATTGTCTGATACAGATGGTGTAGAAGTCAATTCAATAGTGAATTTCTTGAGTCTAGACAAAGAGAGGGGTTGCAAAGCGTTGGTTGCTTGAGCCAAAGCATTAGCGATATGATTCTAAGAATGTGGGATCAACTATATATTAAATGCATCTAGACTTTCTAAAAGATCCAAAACTCTATGCCTATAGTTTTCCAATCTTCTGTCATGACACGAGTATAATTTTCTGACTTGTTTGACCACTAATTCCGAATCACCAAAAACTTGTAACATTTTTCTTTAAAGCCATCAAAATACCATGGAACAAAGCTTCATATTCTGCTATGTTGTTGGTGCAATAAAATTGAAGTTCGTGGGTGGAAAAGTAAGTCTTACTCGTGGGGTTGATGAGTTCAAACCCGGTGTCGACTCCTTGTTTGGATTTGGACCCATTGAAGCATAGTGTCCAGAACTTAAGTGAGTCCTTAACTTTAGGGCCAATGAGGTGTGGCCTCCCCTTTAGTTTCACACTTGCATCAAAGGTTTCCTAGGTAGGTGTTGGCTGAGTGAAGTCTACAACAAGCTGCTCTATCAACAATTCTTCTTTGGGGGTGAACCATCCTTTGATATGTTGCATTGCTTGTTGGCACAAACAACACTCAAACTCAGAATGGGCAGCATTGTGTACCCTGCACCAATTAAGCAACATGAGCTCTTGGAAATTTATTCTCGCACCCAAACTAAGTTGATTCTGCATGCATTTTTCCTTCTCAGAATCCATCCAACAATCCTAAAGTGCCATATTTAGGAAAATCCTCATCGTCGGGTTCTACTAGGATTTCAGTGCTTTAAGGTGTGTGGGCTAAATTGATCAAAGGGATACATTGCACCAGGAAGATTTTTGAAACCATCTCTTCTCTCAAATCTTCCAATTCCTCTTGATATGCTATGGGAGAGTAGTTTCCCAATTCGGTCTCGAAAAATAACCCCTCATTGGTGTTGTACTTGGTAATCATGAAATTCATACAGGGCTATATGGATCTGATTTGGCAGTCCCTTCCATGGTAGTCACATATGAGAATTATCCATTGTAGCATATCCATTCAACGTTCTAGTGAAGTCTCACCCAAGGATAATCCCATAGGTGTTAGGGATGTCTGCCATCTGAATGTCAATGACTTGATGTACCCTTGGATCTACAACAATCTGCATTGGGATATGATTCATTTCTCCCACTATGTTGACCTCTATCTTGTCCAATTGAGTCAATTTTCTTCTTGAAGGCGTGGGGGTAATCCCAAGATATTTGCACACAACTAGGGCATGACATTGGCTGATGCCCCCAAATTAAGTAGGTAATTGTGAAAATTCTTTCTGAATATCCAGATAGTGGTGAGGAAGGGCAGTGTTTCCAAATTTCCTTGGGAGAGGCCCATAGGCATGTCTACTTGGGCTACCTGAGCTTTTTTCTTATCACCAGACTTATCCTTAGTCTACTTGGAGGGTTGATCATTAGGGTTTTTCCTATTTTTCTGATCCGATTCCTTTGCAGGTTGCTTACTCGTTGGCTGATTTTGAGGTGGATTTTCATTCTTCATGTGAATTTGCTAAATAACAGGCTCACTTGGAGGGTCTTCGAAAGAGACTCTCTTGGTTGGTATCTCCTGTGTATCCTTAGAGGAGGGGGTCCCATTAATTACCCTAAAGAAGACATTCCTAACCGCAGGAACCTTGAGTAATTCAAAGGTGGACAAGCTGATTTTGATCTTCTTGAACTCTTCGGCAACATATTCACCCATTTGTTCAATTTTAGTTTCGAAGGCTCTACCTATGGCAGAGCTAGCAGACTAGGATTGTGTCTGGCTTGATTGATTTTGGGCCTGATTTAATGGCCTATGCTTGTTGAGGTATTGAGTGGGTACATGAGGAAAACTAGGATTATTGTTGGCATTGGGGTCAAGCGGGGTGGTGAAGTTATTGGGCGGAGTGGAAGTTGTAGAAGGTCCACCCACCTACCTATTCCTAAGGTAGTAGGGAGTCACTCTTTGGTGGAACATATGAACCTCATCTACATACAATTCTTCCTCATCTATTGGACCATTGTCTATTGAAGCAAAAATCTGAGACAAGGTTTCTTCGCTAGTTACCTCTTTGATTTTGTCTTTTTTGGGTGGAGCATCCTCGCATTCTGGGACATTGTTCTCACTTCATGGGAATGGTGCTAGATTGACCACGAGATAGGAGGAGTCATAGGGATTAGATGGGACTATGTCGCAACATCCAACATTGTCCACGACATTCTAAACTTTGACTTGGAAGATTTTTGTAGCTGTGAGGAACTCGAGGCAGTTCAACTTGAAGTCCCTGCTAGTTTTGTGAATCCGACACCATCCAGAGAGAGCCACTTCAGGTACACACCACTAGTTGTCTTTTCAGCATTAGTAGGCTAGTGAAGCAGAGTAGGAACATCTCCGTTGTTGGGCTGAGTATTCCATGTTCTATTTTATCTTTGGGCCTACCTCCTTTCAAAATTCTAGTTAGAATTCTACCCTCTTTCATAACTTTGTCCTAAGGAGGGACCTGCATCATGGCTGTCCCTATTTTCCTTGTTGAGGTTGGCTTGAATGCTCCATTGAGAAGCTTGCAGTTGATTATTCTGATTTCTTAGGTGTGTCATCTCCATGGAAATTTTCTTGATCATTTCGGTTAGCTCCTCAAGCCGGTCTTTCTCGGTGTTACTTGGCTGCAAGACTTGATTTTGAAGGAAAACAGGTGGGGCAACCAACTGATTTTGTTGTGTTGGGGGAAACTTTGGTCCCTACATGTATAATGGTGTTTGAAGCTACTGAGAGTATGCCTACTGCTATTGGGGAGCTTGGGAGTAGGTCTGCTATTGTTGAGGCTGCAAGTATGAAGGCACAAGAGGTGCCTGGTTCATTGGCTGTCCTAGATGTGGGACTATGGGCAGTTGAGGCACCTGGTTCATAAGAGGTGTCTGATGAGCGAACGCTTGGTTGAGCCCTTGAACCTACATCAGATGAGCCACTAGATCAAAGGAGGGAAGCGGGCTAGAAATGTTTTTCCCCAAGTGAGTACTGGCAATAACTACCTTAGCGTAAGCATCTACTAACTGAGTTGGAGCTGGTAGCATTATTTTCACCAATGCAGCCATGAGATTATCCAATGTTGCATAGTAAAATGGTAGGGAAGCAACATCATTGAGCACATACAGGGCCTGTAACCTTGTATAGGCTCGGTGAAATTGTTCATTGAAGGAGCTGATCGGCTTGCTAACTTCCCTAAGAATTGACGTGAATTGTCGATATATCTTTGAAGGGCTGAACGAGATCTTGTAATTTTGCAAGATGGTGTTCATCATCAAATCCCGAGATGTAATGGATCCCATTGGCAAGTCAATAAACCAATAGAAGGCCTCTTTTCCTAATGAATAAGGGAAGAGCCTACATGCCACATCCTCCTGGTCAGTCTGGATATCTTTCAATGTTGTTTGGAAGATCTTGATGTGTTCTTCAACCATCCTTTGTGGATCTTGAGGATTGAACTTCGAACAAAAGCTCTCTGGGTTCTTAGGCATGTCATGGTAGGCATTGAAGTGCAACATAGAAGGATTTTTCCCAAGCCAAGCCATGAAGGGAGGCAGAGGTGCTATTTGTTGTTGAATAGTAACTTGGGGTTGCACAGGGGCAGCGATAGTCGCGACTACACCTTGGACTTGGAGGGTAGGGGAAGAGGAAGCACCCCAGCTGTCGAAAGCAAGAGGTGGGAAAGAAATGTGGTATGGTTGAATGGAATGGATGAAGGTGAATGGAAGGAGAAAGGAGGCAAAGATGAAGGTGAAGCGGGTGGAGTGGAAGAGGAAGAAGAGGTCGTGTCCTCCCCTATAGTTCTTTTGGCCCTTGTAGGAGGTTGTAATTCCTAAAATTCCCCTTTGTTTGGAGTAGACCTTAAAAATCTTTGGGACCTCTTAGGGGAGAGTGAATCACCTTGATCCAACTTAGCTCAAATTCCCTCCTTCTAGCACTAGTTCTGTTGATGGGTGTTTTTAGCACTTTCTCAACACAGGAAGTGCATAGGCACACTACCTCTCTTGAAAGGAAATCTCCAACAACAAGTTGTTGAAAATCACCCCAAGGTCTCTCGGGTGTCAGGTCATGACATGCATGGAATTTCTCAGTTTGGTTCAATGTGATTTTGCTGGTAATAACAAGATAGATTTACAAAGTTAAGCTAGAGGGAAGGTGAATCTTAAAATGCAGTTCTTGAGATGGGAAATTGGTGTGCAAATTGTTGTAGGTTCAAACAACAATCTTAAACTCCTATTTCAGCTTGAGATTTTTCTTTACAATGTGAAATGAACCTTAGCATAGGTCACTTCTAAAAAAAAAAGGAAAAATGGCATGGAGGAGCAGTTCTTGGATCTGAAACTAATAGTGAATAGTGATCATGGAGCGTTCTACTGTGGATAGCCTTCCCAAAAGAGAATTTCACTTAACCAAATTATATCACAGTCTAATGAAATTTGTACAAGATTCTAAGGACTGCAGATATTCAATCATTCATTCACCATAAGCATGAACAAACAATGTAAATTTAGAGTAGCTTTTAAATTATGTCCAAACTAACTTTACACAATTGTTTATCATCAACAAACGACAAAAAGTATGGACAAGGAAAGTTGCCAGCACATAGTAGAATTCTTCAAAACCAATGAACAACATCAACTAATCTACTAAAGCAAGCTAAAACATGAAGAACAACAAATTAAATCTACTCAAATTAACTAACTATGGGAGAAGAACCATGTAACATGCAACTAAAACTCAAGAATTCACCAAAAGCATGAACTTCTATTAAAATTTCAGCAGCATGTCATTACAACTCAACTCCCTTTAAAAATGAGAGGAGACCCCCTATTTATAGTGTTTAAAAAGAAAAATGAATGGACAATAGTGATTTGCATTGTGTGGCCAAGATTCACTACAAACTAGGGTTTCACCTACCCCTAAATATGTTACAATTTAAAATTATATTCTTGTCTTTTCCCTACTTTTTCCTTACATGAAAACACTGTAACAAATTTTTCTTTTGTTGATTTCTCTTTTACTGTAGCTATTTTGTGAGGAACTCATCTTCAAAAACTGGATTTCCTTCACTCTTCTTGATTGTGGCATATTCTATAAACTTCAAGTTTAACGCCTGGAGCTTGCTCGATTCCAATATATCCGATTGCATCACTTGGAAATTCAACTTTCTTGATTTGCTGGTGAGGGTATCCCAATCCTTATCATACTTTGGTGTGTTCTTCATTACTTTCTTGGACTGAGAGAACACTTATGCAACGAAGCTTAGGAAATTGGATGTTAGTGCATCTGCAGCTCCACTTTCCAACTTCTTTTGGAAGTATGGCTCTAATTTATCCGCATCCAACTCACTTGTGGGAATATCAAGATTTGTCAACAACTTCAAATATTCCATACAATCTACTCTGACTTCCTTAGCCCAATCAATTTCCATCTCTACCTCATGTAACAATCATTCCAATACCTCCTTTCGATGATCCGGGCTTAGCTTCCATGTCTCAACGAGCCAATGGTCACCTTTTACCTAGTTAAGCTCCTTTTCCCAGAATCTATCTTGTATCTTGAGGATGGCCTGAAGTTTGGGGTACGTGATTCTGTATAAATCGAGGAAGTTGGTGTAAAACTTCCTTGTACCTTCAAGTATCCTTAACACCTCTAGGAACTCATTGGCGGTCCTGGCTGGATGCCTCAAGCCTATACTATCATTGTAGAGGACTTTCCCGAACCAATCTTCTATGGCCTTTGTCCAATTCTTTCTCTTCTCAAGCTTGTCAATTTTCTCCTTGGACAACAGTTGTGGTGGTGCCAAGGATGTGGTAGGGAGCTCTTCCATTGATGACCATTGTTGGATATATGTTGTCAAATTAGCCACTTGTGCCTTCAATTCCTCCTTGGAGATCTTATCCTTGCACATTTGATGCACGATGGTGGCAATAGACCCCTGGAGATGGTCAATCTTTTGCTCTTGTGTGGTTGTCCCCAGATCTAAGGTAAAAATATTATAACTTACCCATTCTTCATTCACTACTGGGGTGGCTATTTGCATAGTTCTAGACCCTAAAGTGTCCATTGTCAACTGGGATTTGACCTTAGGCTTCTTCTCTTTCTTTGTGCCGACTTGGGTTTGAGCCAAGATGGCCTCGAACCTCACCTTTAAATCCCTTGGTCTAGGATCCTTCTCTTGTAGCTATTTCTCAAGCCACTTGAGTATTTGAGATTCTCCCCTCGAAGATTGATGACTAGCCTCCTCTTAATGGGTGTGCCCAATCTCCATTACCTTACCAATCAGAGTCTCCTGTTTGGTCCTTTCTCCTTCTTCCTCATCTGAGTCATGAATGAACATAGTTTCCTTTTGTGGAGACTTAGTGGTTGCGTGCTCTTTGGGGTTGTCTTCCCCCTCAGCAATTTTCTCTTCTTTTACCTCATCTTGCCCTTGTTTTTTAGGTTGCTCTGTCTCTAGGATCTTATGGGTTTCAACCTCTTCTTCATGCTTGTCTTTTTCTTTCCTTTCCTCTTCCTCATGGTGAGGAGGCACCTCTTCACCATGTTTGGGGCTTTCCTTTTGCTCCCCAGTTGGAAGTTTAGTATCTTCTTCCATTTTATCACTTGACTCTTTTTCTTCTTCAGAAGGTGGTCTCCCCACTTTCTCACTTACATCTCTGATTTTCTGGGCCAACTCCTCTTCAAGGTTTGCATCAAAGGTTTCTACAATATATTTGGTGCTATCCTCTTCTTCATCACCCTTGGAGGACTCCATTTTTCTCCTTCACACACAACTTTATATATTTTCAGATGCTGGTACTCTGGGTGCTCATGATACTTGTCTGCTTCCTCCCCCAATTCCCTTGTCACTTCCTTATATTGTATCTCTAACTCCTTGTATATCTGCATTTTATCCTTCATTTTTGGTGGTTTAGTCAGAGGAGTTGAGATAGGAATGTTGGAAAGAATCTATGCTAGGGAAACTTGAATAGCTGGATTCATCAACACTCCCAACAGCTATATAGGAACATTTTGCATATGTTGGGAGAATTCCTCTGGAAGTGAGAGCATAGGAATTGGTATTATTTTTGGTTGTAATGGGAGAGATGTGGTCGAAGACATGGAAGTGGAAGAGAGTGGAGAGGTGGTGGCAGAGGAAGAATCTATTGTTACTACTTTCACAGCAGGCAGAGTGGAAGCAAGGTGGAATGATATATCCACTATAGGTGGAGAGGTATCAACCATTTCTTAAGAAGTAGGCAATAGGGTAGTTGTAGTAGTAGTGGAGGTAGTAGGTGGAGACCTTGGCTGCCTGGCCTCCATTTATTCTCCCTCATGGAGTGGGTCTTCTTGGATGGTATGAAGACCTCCCAATTTCTTTGGTCTTTTGGAGGATTCACCCTCTGAAGTTCTCCTTGAATACACTTGGGGCTTAGACTATTTTTTAGCTACCTCTTTTCTCTTTCTTAATCTAGTGACGGGAGGAGATTAGGAAGTTTCTTCTTTTGGGGCAATAGTTGTCCCACTTTTAATTTCACTTGTATGCTCTTCTTCAAGCTCCTCATAGGTTAAGGTCACTCCTTGGTGTTTCATTCAAGCAACTTTCCCATCGATCCATTCCTTAGTCCTAGACTCAATGGGATTTGATAGAATATTGAGGTCATTGACCACTTGCTCGTTCCAATCAATTAGAGGAAATGGGAGATTAGCAACTACATGTTATCAAGGATCAACCACTCTATTCTCTTCTTCCTCTACCTGGTCTGGCACTGGGAACAATTTGACCCTCTTCGCAAAGTATGTTGTCATCCACATATAATGCCTCATACACACATCTTTATCATCTTTTCAATTAGCCCAAAAGTCCTCAATGTTATGTAAATGGGCGTATTCAGGTCCAACCACCTTCTTGAGTTTACCATAGGGGTCCATCCGTGGCTGGGTAGTGTGGAGCTGCAAATGGTATTCCACCAATTCTTTCTCTAAATTGTCAGCACATTGAGATGTGTGAAGCTCATAGAGCCCCTAGCCGAAAGAGAGGGTATAAGGGATCCCTGCCTTATGTTTGTTGCTTAGGAGGGCATGAGCCTATCTTAGCTGCTGAGAATGTTTTAACAATAATATCTAGCCATTGGGGTGGCTTGTATGGTTTGTTTGAATATCCTTTAGCTCGAATGTAGGTGAAATTTGGGAATTGAATAAACAAGAAGGAAAATTCCTTGAGGAAAGTATTGGCACTATGGGAGACCCTTCTCTCAAAGTCACCACCAAGCAATCTAATGATGTGGCCTATGAAGGTGTCATTAACTCTAAAGTAATCCCTCTTGAAGTTTCTATATTGCAATTGAGGGTACTTGTCATAAAAATTTAGTTCTCTTCCTAGTTTTGTGTCTGGAACCCTGAACAAACCTCTATATTGTGTTATATCAGCCAACAGGTAGATAAAATATGAGGTCATATAAAACCTTGATGTCTTCTTTACAACTACAAATTGTTCATGCAAGCAATTGTTGATGATTCCTGGCTAATAGAACTTGAATTTTCCCCTGAGGATCTCCTCCATGAAGTAGAACATCCACTCTAAGAAAAAAACTGTAGTGGGGAGGCCCATGACCCTCCTCAATAAAGTTACCAGATCATGGTAGTCTTCATAGAAATTGCTACGGTAGAGTTCTTGGGGAACTTTTGTTGCACTACCCCTCTTCTCTTTCAACCAATACTGATTGATAATCATTTTGCACTCGAGGGGATTTTTATCCCATGTTTCCCTGACATTAGTTATGGTGGCTTCCTCCATTTCCCCATAGGTAGGGATGTGGAAAACTCTCTCTATCAACTTGGCTGATAGATCAACCAATATGTTTTCATCTTTGTCCACTATGGTTTTGGTTTCCTCTTGATAAGCCTCTCTGTAGGTCATCACCAGTTCAGGGGCAACAAGAGCGGGAGGGAAGCCTACAGCCTTAGCTAATCCACTACTTCTAATTTTTATTGCGCTTTCGGTGGTGGGGTTGATCCAGATTGTCTGCTTGAATTCATCAATGTCTGCTTGTCCAGTGTTTGTGTCAGAGATCTCCTTCCATGTTGCTGTGAATCTAGAGTTCAAAGGTTCCCCTTGGAACTTATACTTCATCTGATCCTTATCATATTTTCCA
The DNA here is from genome assembly GCA_007258455.2 of Sequoia sempervirens. Lineage (NCBI taxonomy): Eukaryota > Viridiplantae > Streptophyta > Pinopsida > Cupressales > Cupressaceae > Sequoia > Sequoia sempervirens. The sequence continues at coordinate 49,109 of VDFB02285693.1, read as the reverse complement.
CAGGGTGCCTTAGCTATTTTCTTTCCTTTGTACTTCTTTGTGGCTACTCCCGAAGGTCCTGCACCTAGTTCCATGAATCCTGCAGGCAAGAAAGAGGTGAGCACGTTGAAGCACGAAAACATTGGAAAATTACCCAAAATCCTGCAAATGATGTTAGATCGGATAAATAATCTTTTAAGAATCTAACATATCTTCCACTTTGGCATTAGCATTTTGCATGAGGGAGTTTCAACAATTTGGGTCCTGTGGGTCGGATTTCCATGGGTTGATGGTTGTTTGCAGCAGTTGCAGGAGGGACGACAATGAGGGCACGGTGGCCCGCCTCTCTCGACCTACCTTGATGTTTGGTCAATTTGAAGGGTCCATGAGGGAGGTTTCCCTATTTTGGCATGTGGGTCAAAGTTAGTTTGAAGTTTGGAGGGCATTTAGATCACCATTTTGGTGATCAGAACCAAGAGGCAGCTTGGCTGTTAGAGGTTTTCTGTTGAAGACGGCTCTGGCAGGATGGCGTTCCGAGGGTGGAGTTCTGACAAGCAGGACCCATGGCTCTGAAGGCAGTCAACACAATCTCTTAATGCTCGAGAATTTTGTGTCTGACGAGGAAAATGGACATTAGGTGATTTCCGTTTGAGACGACAAATGTCTTACAATAGTCCAATGGGAGCAACCCATTGGATTGGGTCCGATGGAGATGAGGTCACCATGTTTTACTTTGTCATTTGAAAGCTCAGTGGATAAGGTGAGGTCATATTTTGAGCAATGGAAGGATGAAGGCAGTATGTCGTTTGAGTGACGGTGAGGATGGGACGAAGTCCAAAAGACGGAGGTCCGTAGGGGGATGAACTACTAAAAGTTAATCACTTGGAAATTCATTTTGTATTCAGGTAGCTTTGGGGAGAGTGGAACCCAAAGGTTAGAATGCTAGAGGTAGTTTTCTTTTTAATAATGATGGGGACAGGACGGAGTCCCAAAGACAATGACCCACCAGGAGGGGTCCGCTTAATGCTCAACCCTTGGCAAGTTCACCTCGGCATCCTTAGCGGCATTAGTGGAGTCAGGTTCCACATGGTGAGATACTTGATGTCAGGGGCCATTGATGATGGTGGGCTTACCATGGCAGCCCATAGATGAAAGTTCGCGAGGCGGGGCCCGATATAGGGTTGGCACTTGAGATTTTGCAAGAGTGAGCTCATGGGCAATTGGAAGGGCGGGATTTGGCCATTGGAAGGCCAAAGCTGGAAAGCCGTTCAGGACAGCAGGTTGTGAGCCGCGCCTCAGGGATGAATTCCTGTGGGGACAAACTTGAGTGGCCCATTGGACCTCCTTTCAATCTATGAAAATTTTCTAAGTTAAGGCGGCAAGGAGATGGGAGCTCCCCATGATGGTAGGTTCGAAGGGGTTGTTAGCCGTCCTCAAGTTTAACTTTGTTTTCAAGTGCTAGCAATGGAAATAGTAGCACCTGGGCCCATAAAGTGTGAATGCTTTAGCTGAAGAATGACTCTGGGAAGTCAAGGTTTCGTAGTCAGATAATGATTGATTTGTGAATTTTGCTAATATTTTATCACATGGGTTTTGTGCACCCTAGTCTTCTCTACTTAGTTCATGAGTTTTTCCCTTTCAAATTTATCAGTTTTGCAAGAAATTGGGGAAAAAAGAAGCAGTGCATGGGGCGGCGAACTCTCCTTGAGAATCTGATGAAGGAGGTGAAAGATCGGTAGGCAAACGAATTTGAATCATCTAGGGAACTTGTCGGGATTGAAGGCAGTGTCGACAAAAGGCTCTGGCTTGTTCTTACTTCTCTCTGAGCAATTGATAGGTGAAAATGACATTTGTAGTTTGCCTATTTATAGAAAATGAGGCATTAAATGTTGGCAATAAATGCTAGTATGAAAGATGTTGGGTTGGTGGGTAGCAATTTCAAAAACGGCCATGGGAGCACCAGGATCCAACGTTCTGGCGGTAGTCGACTAATGGACGTTTGGCAATAAACAGATGGGGTCGGAGGCATCGGGTCCCGACGGGCCGAAAGCCGGTAGGGGATGGCCTTTGGGAACAGCCACGAGGCATCAAAAACCTGTGAGGGGCGGCCTAGCAGAGCGGACCCGATGGGCTTCATGGATGCCAACTTTAAAACACCAAGGAAAACAACCAGTGGCGTGCCACAAAGAATTAGAACTTCAAAAATTTGAGGGGGAAAAACATGGTCAACTTGAGATGGACTAAGGCTCATTGACCATTTTGAACACCAAACAAGGGGCACACAAAACGAGGCAGCAACCAAAAGTGACTTGGTGAGGCGAAGGAAAGAGACGGTCCTCATTTTGAATGGGAAGTGTGTACTAAAGGCACAAGTATCATGGATATGATGATGTTACGTATTGTTAGATGTATGTATATCATGTTCTGAATTCAGTTGTTATGTGTGGGTGATGGGGAACAATGTCGCATCACTCACTTGCGAGCGCCCTATGACTCTGTGATTTCCCCATCACGGTGTGACTAATTATATATTTATGCACATGTTTGACCCTTCATTTTGCTACAGGTTGCAGGTACAGGGCATCGACTCCACCTGATTATTAGGTTTGAGCATGCTAGAGCCCAATGGAGATTGTTGTTTCAGAGGTAACATTGGGTCCCCCACTTCGAGTCATCATCCTCATCGATGACGAATTTTCAATGTTATGTCTTGTCTGTGAGGTCTGTTGGTAATGTTTCGCCTTCGTGTGATTGTTTTACCTTCAATTTTTTTTGGTCGGTATTGTTTGACTGTTTCTTCTTTAGGTCATGTTGGGACTTGTGTTTTGTTGATTATTTCATTTAAATGTAATTGTCAAGTTGTAGACCTAATTGGAGAAGATAAAATTCTAATTCAATTGAAGAATAAAATTAAAAAAAACATGGTATATAATATTAATAAATTAAGATTTATAGTTCAAAATAGTTATTTATAATAATATATATATTTATGAATGTATATATATATATATATATATATATATATATATATATATATATATATATATATATATATATATGATTAGATTTTTGTATATAAACTTCATGAAGGAAAATAAAAAAAAATTAACAAATTAATAAATTAAAGGTATATTGTGTGGAAAGTTAAAAGAAAGGGTAAAAATTAATGAAAATTTGAAATAAAAGAAATTTAAAATGTGGAGGAGTGGAGTATATTAAATAAGGTAGTGGTGTTAAAATTTGAAATAAAAGAAATTTAAAATGTGGAAGAGTGGAGTATATTAAATAAGGTAGGGGCAGTTAGTTTATTTTTATGGGAAAAATTATTGCATTCACGAAGTTTCTGAATTGGTTATCTCAGAATCTTGAAAATTTTTCTGGAGGTTTTTAGAACTAATCTGAAAATTGGGGGTTTAGTTGGAAGATTTTGGGTTCTTGGAAAGGAGTTCTCTGGGTTTTCTTTTGATTCTGGAAGGGATTCTAGAAAATCAAATAGCTGGAGGTGTTATTGAAGCTTTGGAGGATTGTTAAATTGCAACTTGGAGCTCAGATTCTACAACCAATCTTAGCTCAACATCATTTTTTATCTCCAAGACTCCAGGTTCCATGGATTTTACCTCTGTTTAATATATTTTAGTTAATTGATTAGAAGAATAAATGTTCAAAATTTCTGACTTCATTAGTTACTATGCACATATCTCTATCAAAAGAAAACTTTTTCTTGCTCACACTTCTTACTTATACTTTGGTAGATCAAATGATATTCCATTTAAATTCCCAAAAAATTGAGAGATGTAGTTTTATTATTTCAATCTAAGCATAGCTTTTTGGTTTCTTCGGTTTATGCCAATACACTTTGATTTCGTTGTACGCAGTGCCCTTCCTTAAGTCTATAAAATTCAAGTATTGTATAGTAAATGAGATATATTCAAAGCCTTTCTTTTAGTAGGGTATTTGGGGTAAAATATTCAAGCCTTTTGTTTTATCTGAAACTTCATTTCCTCCTTTCTAGCCCTTGTGGTACTAAAGCATACAAATGTTATAGATAAATTTGAGCCTGGTGCATTCTTTCTTGAAACAATGAGAACACTGGTTAATGGTGTCACTCCATATCATTCCATCTTTTGTTCTGGCATCCTCCTCTAAGTACCGTGTATTAGTTTCATTTTATCATGAGTCTTTAATAATAGCAAGCATTATTTATAGTTGAAGCTAAGGCCCTGGCTTGGCTAAACCTAACAAATATCTTGTTGAGAGTGCCATGTTTTCAAATATATGTATTAGTCTATCCAAGTCGACTCTGGCTACGATGCCATAAGCTGGAAAATGGTATTTTGTTTAATATATATTGAAATTAACTCTCAATACCTACTGAAGTATAAGTATTTAGATGTGTAACTTTCTTACTGCTGTGATAAGCATTTTAAAGAGTTATTGAATTTATGTATTTTTCCAATTGTTGAATGTCATCATGCAAGTTAGGTGACTATACTTTATTCCTCATTGATCGGCTTCTAACTTCATCGATAGTTGTAGATTAACCTTTGAGAACTATGGTGTTCATGAGTGAACTGAATGTCATTGAATCTCCTTGTGAGTGACGACTAGCTATTCTATCACTATCGACTGAAGGTTTTAATAATCTATTTATGAGTCCTGTGATATAATAATCTTACTTTTAATTTGAAGGTTTTTTTAGAATGGAATCTGAACCACATTTGTGAAATCTGATAGGCATTGTAGACTGTAGTATTTGCATGGCTTTTTGTTGATCACTTATTGTTGCATCCATTTAAACCAATGCATGATAACATATCTTGACAATTTAAAAATGGTTGTGGGTGCATCGAAGTTATCTCCAATCGCTTTGGTTTAAGTTAGTTACCTTTTTTTTAACTCTTTGTCAACAACTTTCTCCCGTATTTTTCCTATGTCAACTTCAGTGGGGTGGTGCGCTTGATCTGATGCTGTTAATTGCAATGTTTAAGGGATATTTGTCTGAAAATTTGTTTGATGTTCAACATCCTTGTAAAATATATATTTTTATAGCCACTGTGCAAGCCTTAAATGGTTAGTGACCCGCGCATAGTAATGTTTGGTTACTGTAGTTTTATGGCATTCTATTAACTTAGTGAAGATATATATATATATGTATGTATGTATGTATAAATAGAGATACATGTTTTGTTAGTTCTATATTCTTCAATCTATGTAAATTTTCTTATGTATATATATAAATATACATATATATATGTAAAGATATATATATGTGTGTGTGTGTGTGTGTGTGTGTGTGTGTGTATGCATATGTAAGTATATTTAATATATGGGTTTAAGTAAAAATTTGCTGCCCTATTGCTATAAGGTGTGTGAGATTAAGAAATAAATTATTTTAAACATGATTGTCCCAACTATGATTCGAATTGAAGAAAGGATTTGTGATTAGTTATTCAATTGAATACCATTTAACAAGCTTCTTGTGACTTGTTCTAGAATCAACTTCGTTAGTAGTGGTCGAATTATGGAGGTGAATTATGTTCAAGAGTATGTTGTAAGAGGAAACTATGGGATTTTGTTCATTTTAAGTTATTTTGTGAATTGGATATTAGAATCTTCTAGAGGCTAGGGTGATGTGTTCTCTTGATGAATTTCTTTGCTTAACCTGATGTGGGTAAATAATCTTGCTTATGTTTTGTGATGTCATTCCCCTTGCAAATTAAATTTCCCTTTGTGTTTGGTCTTATGGAATTAGTGGGCGAAAACGATTAATGTCTCATTTGAGTTTTTCTTGAACCTTGAGTTTGTGCAAGTGGTGTCATTTTCTGTTTTATTGGTTTCTGGTGGTCAGTAGGGAAGTGGCTTCCAATGGGGCTGACGCATAAAGGGGCACCTAGATAACCCATGTGGAAGTTTGTAAACAAGTGAAAACATAAAATAAACTCGGGGGATAGGGTAGTGAAACACATTAACAAGATAAGTTTATACCTCACTTAGGCTCAAGCGCTTGTATAGGCTTGAGGTGAGATGGGAAGGCTTGGAATTGCATAATCGACTACTTCATCTCCATGAGAGGTAGGTCGATTTTGCATAGTTGGCATGAGGGGCCAAAGATTGATAGAGGCTACTAGGATAACCCGAGATGGGGGCTAAGGCCTATAAAGATCTACTTGGATAACCTATGGCTGACTATGTGATGACACTTTCCCTACAACAACCATGAGTTCCTTTGCTTGTTGTTTTACCCTAGATTTATTTGTGCCTTTGGAAGTATAGTCATTGTTGCTTGTTGTTGTTGTTCTTCTTGTCCTCATGAGTCATATCAATATTGTCATGTCTTTGTCCTTGTCTATCAATTATGGTGGGGCCCTTTATTACCTCCTAGGATGGGGGTTGAACCGTTGGGTTCACGTGGTTGGGTGGAACATGTTACATTCTCCATTAGGTTCCCTTCTTGTACATGTTGTAGTGACTCCTCTTGATCCGTTGACTTCTGCTCAGTGTCTTCTCTTGGGATTTGATTATTGTACTTGTAAATGTATTGTATCTTTATCATGTATCATGTATCATATGTTGAGCACTCCTCACTTGTATCGAGGAAGTATTATTGTACAAAATGCAATTGCAAACCGAAATGGATGTATCTCATGTATGTGAAGAATTATCTAATCAGTGATGTTGCATATGTTAATTGAATGAATGTTATCAGTTATTCCTTTATGATCATAGTATGGTTGTAGTTCATGGTTCTTGATTATGTGTGATGAGATGGTTAATGATGTTTAGAATTTGGTTATTACTAAGTTATATGGTTTGCAATTAGGATAATGGAAATAAGTAATGCAGTCATGCACCCTAGAGGACATAGGACAATAATTAAGTTATTGTACAATTTCAATTATGCAACATTTCACATGTTTCATTTTTTCGTTGCTTAGGTTTTATCCTCTAGGGTTCTTGGTGGGGTGTTACAATTATAATCTAGGGTAAAAATCTAGGTTAATGTAAAATAGCATAAAAACTAACCCTAAACCAACAATGGATCACAAATAAGCATAAAAACATGAAATATAAAGCAATATCACCAAAAATTCTTCATGCCATCATTGCTTCACCTCCATTGCTCTTCTCCATATTGCTTGAAATATATTTGATACCCTTAGATCTGGTGTTCAATAGTAGCCTATGACAATGCCTAGCAAAATATTGAAGATAGTTGTCTCACACTAATAGCATGTACTTGCACATAAACTAGATGATAGAAAATGATAAGACCAGGGTCTTTTATCGAAAAGAAAAAATTGAATGAAGGGTTCAGATTGAATGTTAATAAGATGTGTCAATCAATGGCTAAGATTGAAAGTTATGGTATGAAATAGGGTTAGGGCTAAATTAGGGCAATGATAAGAAATGAATGGATAAGATTGAATTATAAGATAGTTCAATCAATGGCTGAAATTGAATGAGATGTCAAGAGATAAGATTGACACGGATAATGAGGTTGGCTTAGAAAAAGAGGTTGTAGGAGGAATTAATATAATTATAAAATTATTTGTTTGAAGAGGAAAATGAATAATTAAATAATGAAAACATTATTTAGTTATAGAGGACATGTGACAAGTTGAATTTTGAATTAAATAATAATTTAATTCAAAATGGGAAGAAAATGATAATTAAATAAATAAAATTTATTCAACTTAATGACAAAAATAGTTTAATGAATAATTACATAATTAAAATAATTATTTAATTATAGTTTTTTTTGGAAAAAGGCTAATAGCCTATATATTATATTAATAATAATAGTAAATATTTACAAAAGTTCCCAACAAGGCCTAATTTATGCTTTTGATCCAGCTAAAGTGCATAAAGGAGCTAGACTAAATGACGAAACCCAAATACATTACTTTACATTTTCTTGTCGGGGGTCGAAGTTTGCTCATCCATCATCTCGGTTATTGTCTTCATGTAGAGCATAAGCCTCATCACCGCCTCGTGAAACCTTCTGCTTCTTTCCTTTCGGGTGTTGGGGTTTGGGGTTTCCACATACACTTTACACCACTTTAATCAGCGCATGCCACAACTCCAAATTCCAAAGTCTGATCCTCTTCAACAACAAGTAAGCAATCAATACGAAGTCTGAAACCTGATCAGACTTAGAGGAAAATTGACTAACTCCTTCATCTCATTTGCATACTATAGATTTGGTAAAGCTTAAGGTGGAACCCCAAATAGATAATCCCAACATGCCTCAGCTGAAGTGTATAGAGGAGCTAGATTGAACGATGAAACTCAAAGACATTACTTTACATTCACTTTTTGGAAGTCAAAGTTTGCTTGTCCACCATACCGGTTACTATCTTTATGTAGGGCGTAAGCCTCATTGCCGCCTTGGGAAATATTCTGCTTCTTGGCTTTCAGGTGTTGGGGTTTGGGGTTTCCACATACCCTTTACATCACTTCAATTAGCACACACTACAACTCCAAAGCCTAAAGTACGATCCTCTTCAACAATAAGTAAGCAATCAGCCTGAGGTCCAAAAATCGATATCACCGCCTCACAAAACCTTTTGCTTCTTCCCTTTCAAGTGTCGAGGTTTGGGGTTTCGACATACCATTTACATCACTTCAATTAGCACATGCCACAACTCCAAATCCCAAAGTCCAATCCTCTTCATCAACAAGTAAGCAATCAGCCCGAGGTCCAAAACCTGAATAGACTTAGAGGAAAATTGACTAACTCCTTCATCTTGTTTGCATCATACTGACAAAATATACACATGCGGAAAGATTATGATCTTATCACCCACCCTTGGGAAGGATGAATTTGTACCTACAAAAAAAGCCACATGTTAGTAGAAAAATGATGGCCTTTCAGTGATGGTGGCTTGGATGATGATATTTAATTATAGTTGAAAGTGGTAAATAATTAAATAAATAAAATTTATTTAATTAATCAAGAGAAGAAAATATAAGGATAGAGATGAATTAATTAAATAAATAAGATTATTTAACTAATAGAGAACTTATGACATTAGGAAATAATTAAATAATCAACAATTATCTAATTATTAAGGATGTAAGGGGAAATGATGGAGAATTATTCACAGGCCTAGGACAATTTTTAGTGTCTACATTTTTCCCCTCTTTGATACAATGCAGTATATCACATTGTGTCAAAGAAAATCAGTCAAAACATGCCCTAGTGAAAGCAGGGTGGACATATGCCCCCTCAATTTTTTTTTGCAAATTTTCAAAAAAAATTCAAAAAATTTGGAAATTGTTTCGAAAGTCAATTTGATAGCCACGGGTTCAATGGTGGTGACAGAAATGAATTTAAAGGTCATTTGGATAGTCAAATTTAGGTTTAAAGTGACCAAATAGTGTATCCAGTAAACATCCTTAGTGCAAACCCTAGAAACCCTAGTTTGATTGCCAATAAATATGCATTTGAGTAGGTAATTTGCTCATTTGTGCACTTTCAAGTTTGGAAATTAGGAGCTATGAGGAGAGAAAGGCTGAGGAGATGTCACCCGCTTCGCACTCCACACACCAAGGGTGTCGCATCTGCACCTTCTATCGACCTGAGGGAGAAGGGGACCCGATAAGTACTTCAAACCCACCTTATCATTTTTTTAATTTTTGTGTTTTTAGCTCAAGGAAAAATTTAGCAGGCAATTGCACGAACACCGTTCATCGTAATTGTGTTCACGAGCGACACAATTGACTACTATTCATTGCAATCACCTCATCGTGAGACAATTGCTAAGGAACATGGGGGATCAGTTGCAGTGCGGTGCAACTGTAAAGTGCACCATATTTTCTTCTTGTAATGCACTTGCGAGCAAGAACAACACAATAAAAAACCTGCAACACATATGTCAAGGGAAATGACACATGTGCAAGGGAGGCTACACAATTGACTAGGGGTTGACCGCAATAGACCTTGGTGACACATTAGTTGAGGCGTGTAACATAATTATAGTTATGTGATGCATGTGCAAGAATAGTGAGACAATTGGATTTCCTGATGCATGTGCTAAGTAGAATGATGCAACTAACTAATTACAAATTTTCCCTAGTTTAGGGTAAAATGGAATGTCTAGTTTAGGTCTAGTAGGTCTAATTAGGGTGTGGGATTGATGCAACAACATATTCATGTGACCTTAGGTTGTTCTTTCCCCTATCTACACTTGGAAGATGCGACCAATGAATTTTTTTCTGCGAGATTAGATATCCACCACTGAAAAGTTTGGATTGATGGAGCTAGGTTTAAACCACGTTAATATATGCCCATCATCAAGGAAAACTGAGGGTTGTTGATAACACTTGCAAAGTGATGGAACTTTGAGACCTGCTCATTTCATTTGTTGATAAGGAGGCTACCGTGACTTTAGAGGATGTGTACAGGATACTTCAACTACCAATTCGAGGGGAGCGGGTGAGATATGATCCCGCATTGGGACTGTAGGCCATATATGACCATTATGATTATGAGGATGTGTCAGAGCTCAGGATTCAGGGTTATGAGATCATATGGGAGACTCTAGCAGAGCAATATGACAGATATGACTGCATCTTGTGTACATTGATTGTCAGGGTTATGATTCCAGACCATAGCGGACATGGATTTCTAGTGGGGTGGGGGAGATGTTAGCAGGCATGATGGAGGATGAGACAGTTTATGTGTGGGGACCATGCCTACTAGCTATGCCTTACTTTCAACTACATGATATTGTATATCAAGGTGGGCATAGCTTGAGTTGCAAGGTCACATTGTTGATGGTGTGGGTTTGGGATAACATCGCAGTGTTCCATCTGACAGTGAGGTGTCAACTAGGAGATGGGATTCCATACGCTTATTTGTATGGTGGTGTTGTCACTCAGACACATGTGGGTGACACAAGGTATTGGAGGCATGGTAAAAATGTGTTGGTTAGCTTTTTCTAGAGGTCGTACAAAGATTGTCAGCAGTGGCCTGATGAGGGTCAACACCTACCTTGGTGTAGGAAACCTAGATACTTGATTGGTCGCATAGTGCAGTCCCAACACATCATCAAGTAGTATCTGTCAGAGCGGGTTAGGCAAAAATTTAGAGAGGTAAAGGATATTACTTGAGGGAAAGTTGAGTTCACACGCTCCTCACGGGAGGTGCATCCATGGGGACATGTGATACCAGTAGTGACCATTGAGCAAGACATTGATGCACTACAACTAGTGCAGTGGGCTTGGAGAGGGGGTGTAGCAGATCCAAGGATGATTGCAGTGTATGAAATCTGGTGGGGGACCCATAGACCAGTTCCCTACAAGGATCCAGATTAGCTGACACCTATAGAGTACTAAGGTAAGGGCCCACAAGGCTAGAGGGGGGATAGAGGATAGCAAGGAGGACGAGGTGATGGAGGGAGAGGTGAAAAAGGGAGGGGAGATGATGGAGGCAACAACAAAGGAGGGAGAGGAGGAGGCCAAGACATGAGGAAGAGAGAAAGGAGACATTGGGTGGTGAGGGCATTGTTATTGATCCATGAGGAGGGTGAGGAGAAGAGGATAGCTAAGGAGGAGCAACATGAGGAGGTGCTAGCTCTGGAGGTGGGCCACCAGGATGTCAAGATGGAGGAGGTCAAGGCGGAGGAGGAGCACCAGGAAGAGGAGAGACAGGAGGAGGAAAATATGGAAGAGGAAGAGCAGGTCCTCCAAGAGAGGATTTTCATGGGAGTGGATGTGGAGGAGGGGTTAGAGGAGGTGAAAGTCAAAGGAGGATATGGCCTTGTTGATCAGTATATAGCTGATTTGTAGACATGGTTGGAGCAAGCATTTGTTAGGATACAAACATTGAAGGTAGAGGTGGGAGCTCTGAGGACAAAGAGGGATGGATTTAGGGCTAAGCGGGACACTTTGTAGGCTGAGTGATCTATGGTTGTGATCAGGAGGAAGGAGGTAGATCAATGGATTATAGAGTTTACTACCATCCTCAGTGGGTCTAGTGAAAACATGGTTGCAGCACTACTAAGAGCAGGCAAGCGTGAGTAGTATTAAAAAGACTTGTATGAGGCTAAGGTTCCACCAGAGCATAGGGCATCGAGTGCATGTGAGGCCTTGAGCAGCAATAGGTCTCATATTAGATGATCACATAGTAGGTCTCAAAGTAGTGGCGAGGTATCAGAGCTGACACATATAGGTCCATATGACAGGCCACCGTTAGAGCATAGGTCATCAGGATCACCATGACAGTCACTAGGACAAGATGAGGGTAGTTTGGGTTAGAGGTTGTTTGGACATATGTATCTAGACACTTGTATTTTGACCATCAAGCCTATGAGCTATATTTTGTTATATATGATACATCTTGACTTTGAACCATGATACATTTTGAGGGATATATGATATGATTTTGGTGGCAATTTATGATATGCAGTCTTATGTTATAATGCTACATGGTTATTATTTGTGATGGATTTTTATGCTTTTATGATGTTTATGCATTTATGGATGATTATACAATGACTTAATGGATTTTTATGTACAATGGATGCATTTAATGTTATGTAATGTGATGCTTATGGATTATGATTATGGATGTAATGTGAATGTATTATGATGATTATGCCATGCTTATAAAATCTTGATGAAAAATATAATGTATATCAAAATGATATGATTATGACTATGCAATGCAATACTTATAAAATGTTGATGCAATGTAATAAATCGTAATGGACTATAATTATGATGCGATGCAATGACATGCTTAACATGTTATGATGTGAAGACATGATACAATGATAATACTATATGGATGCAATCTATGTTTTTGTATTTTCTCATGGAAATATATATGAACTGATATGATGATGTCTATGATGATAATGCTATCTATAATGCTTCCTAACATGGTTATGTATGCAGGTATTTTTGTGTGTCACAAGATGTTGTCAAGATGCAGGTAGAGGAAATGTTACTGGGGAAGACATGGATGTTAGCATGGTGTTAGTGGAAAACTTAAAGATGTGTATTTTTCTATGCAAGGCTTTGCATTTAATCATCATTGGGTGGTAAAAAATGAAACAAATGGAAAAAAAACACCATGGTATGACATAGACCAAGGTGTGTAAGGTCATCCACTTGTAAAACAAATAGTCATAGCCAAGGGATGTCCTGATTCATACTAAAGGAAAAGTTGCCCCAGTCTCTTTGCCAAGACAATCCACAAACAAAAATCAAAGAAAAGAGTATGAGAAATCCTCGCCCCTCTAAATCCTTCAGAGGACATCCTCGAGAGAGCTAGTAACATTAGTCAAAAATAAATTGAAAAAGATAAGACAAAATAGTCCACAAAGTCAATAGCCAATCAAAGTGTTTTCCAAATATGTTTGTCAATGTTTTCTTGACTAGGTGTTTGACAGGTTGATTGTTTTGAGAAGGCCTAGTTTTTGGAGAGGAAACATGTCATATAAGACGTCAAGTATGGTTTTGATCATGTGACCACCTCTATAAGGCAAATGACAAAATTTGATAATGACAATGTTTGGTTTTAGGAAGGACACACCCTATATAAGGAAAATGTTTTGACTAATATGATGTTTATGTTGGAATTATGCCTCAATCAATACAGGCTGAAACCTCCATTGGAGAAAAGTTGGTATGACATCTATCATGTCTGGCCGACTAGTAGCTTTGATACATTCTATTTTGAATAGGTCGTTGTGACCTTGCAGAAGTTTTGCCAAAAGCTTATTCTTTGGAGCCTTCACTGTGACATAGTGTATTCTCTATGACCTCTTATCACGTGGAGTTCTTTGGCCGATAGGCCATTCAATCGTAAATCAGGGAGACTCATGACAACTGCGGGCTTCAGGATAACCTATGTTGGTTTGGTGAGATGTCTTAGTGAATAGTGAAGGTCACGCTGATGGGGACACATTCAAACGTTCATCGGAGTAACTCAAAGTGATCGGGGAAAGGTCTTGGTGAGAGTGTTAAGTCTTGCCGACCATTCAGTGTTTGGTGTAACACAAAGGATCTCAGGGAGATCTCTTAGCGACTGATGGATGTCTTGCTAATAGCCGATGGCTATCCGGGTAATCCAAATGGTTTGAGAAGAAGTCCCAACGAAGAATGTAAGTCTCACTGATGATGAGGGATCTTCGATATAACTCTTGGTGATGAATGAACACTTAAGGGTAAGTCTTGGAGTTCGGTATGTTCTCTCAGTGAAAGATGTAAGTCTTGCTGACTATTCTTTGGAGCTCAATATGACTTGTGACTTCGGTATAACCTTTGGTGACTTGCTATGATCTCCTGGCGAAAGCGATAGGTCTGGGCAACTGCTTGGTGATTCGGTGTAACACATGAAAGCTCAATAGGATGTTACTCTTAGCGACTTCGACATGAAGGTTATGTGGCATCGGCGAGACATTGTTAGTGTCTCACCAAGATGCCAATACAGTGCAAATTCTGTTGACCAATTGATCATCCTATGTGGAGTCTCATGGACCAATAGGAGGAGTTGAATTAGAACCGTTGGGAGACAGTTCATTGTGACGGTTCTGTGAGGAAGCTCGATGGACATGAAACAACAGGGATTTACTCTGTGATTGCAGATTGTGATTGGTTTGTTGGATCAACAACTTTGTTGAGTGATTGAATCAGTGGATGAATTCTATTCTATGTAGACTATAACTTGAAGGTTCTTGTACAAGATTGTTCAAGATGGAGGATCTTTTAGTTGATCATGATCTTTGGATTGCTGTGGCTTGAGTGAAACCTACATGCATGAAGCAAGAAGATTGGGACCTTGCTGATAGGAAGTCTAAGGGGCTGATAAGGCTTTGTTTGGAAGACTCAGTGCTTTTGAATGTGCATGAAGAGAAGACTGCATCTTCCTTGTGGAAGAGACTAACATCTATTTATCAAGGGAAATCTTTGGTGAATAAACTGTTCTTGAGGAAGAAGTTGTACTCGTTGAGAATGCAGGAAGGAGGGTTTGTTGCTGATCATTTGAACACATTTAATATGCTGCTTGCTCAATTAACATTTGTTGGTGTAAAGAATGAAGAAGAGGATCGTTGTATGCTATTATTGTGTTCTTTGCTAGACTCATGGGATCATCTAGTGATGGCTATTGGGAGTACAACATCCAGCTTCAATATGGAAGATGTTGTTGGTTCTTTGCTATCAGAAGAGATGAGAAGGAAATCTTCTGAGATGGCGAAGGAAGCTCTTACTGTCAGAGGAAGACCGAAAGAGAAAGGTAAGAAGAAGGACAAGAAGTCCAAATTGAAATAAGAGGGGAGATCAAAGTCTCCTGCCAAGAAGTCCAAGGTGAAGTGCTAGAATTGTGGGCAACCTAGTCATGTCTGAAAGGATTGTAAAGAGGAGAAAAATAAGAAGAAGGGATCTTCTGATAATGGTTCTTCTCATAGTGATGGTGACACCTTGATTGTAGCCTTAGCTACTCAGGCATCAGATGATGTCTAGCTAATTGATTCTAAAGCATCTTTCCACATGACATCTCATAGAGAATGGTTCACGAAGTATGAAGAATACAATGGTCGAAAGGTGTACTTGGCAAGTGATTCAACATTAGAGATTGTTGGCCGTGGAAGAGTCATAATACAATTCCTTGATGGCAAAGTGAAGGGAATCAATAATATAATGCATATACCAGGTCTGGATCAAAACTTATTTTTTGTAAGTATGCTAAATGATATTGGAGTACAAGTTACGTTCTCTGGAAATGGCTGCAAGATGACTAGAGGTTCAATGGTGCTGGCTAGAGGTGCTCAAATTGGTACCCTGTACAAGCTGGATGCACATGCTATTCAATGTAACAGTGTCTCTGGAAAGTCACTGAAAGCTGCTCATGGAGGTAAAGAGGGAAATATCTCTAATTATGTAAACTCTATGGAAGTAAAACTTCCTGCAGAGAAGACTATGGTTTGGCATCATTGGTTAGGCCACATAGGAGAAAAAAGTTTAAAAACCTTGAAGAATAAAAACCTAGTTGAGGGGCTTGAAGATTGTAATCTCGAATTTGAATTCTGTGAGCATTGTATATATGGAAAGCAACACCATGTTTCATTTTATTCCAGTCCTCATAAATCTTATGGTTCGCTAGATTATATTCATTTGGATGTGTTTGGTTCAGTGGATGTTCCTTCTTTGTCTAAGTCAAGATACTACGTGTCGTTCATTGATAATTATTCAAGAAGAGCATTTGTATATTTTTTGAAAAGTAAATCAGAAGTGTTCAGTCGATTTAAGGAATTTAAGAACCTTGTAGAAAATTAGATTGGTAGAAAAATAAAATGCTTAAGGACTGATAATGGTGGTGAATTATGTTATGATGAATTTGAAAGATACTGTAAAGACCATGGAATTAAAAGACATAAGACTACACCTTATACTCCATAGTAGAATGGAGTTGCAGAAAGGTTCAATAGGATAGTGATGGAGAGAGCACGAAGTATGCTCAGTAATGTTGGCTTGGAGGAGAAATTATGGGCTGAGGCTATATCTACTGCATGCTATCTAATTAATCATTCTCCAGATTCTGCTCTTGTTGAGAAAATACTTTTGGAAGCGTGGTTTGGTAAGAAGCCCTCTCTTAGACATGTTCATGCTTTTTTTCTATGAGGCATATGCTCATGTGCCAGATGTGAAAAGATCTAAATTGGATAACAAGGCTGTAAAATGTATTTTTATTGGCTATAGCACTGTCATAAAAGGATACAAGCTTTGGAGTCCTGATACAGAGAAGGTTGTATACATCATAAGTGTAATATTTCATGAGCTGAAACCTTCCACTTTGGATCTGCAGTTAGAGACAAAGTCAGAAAATAATAAGGATGTAGCATTAATTCCTCCTACACTAGAGAAAGAGGAATTGAAAATTCAAAATGTACCTGAAACTGAGGAGAGTTCAAGCAGTTCTGAAAGTTCTGAAGAAGAAGAACCTCAGCCTCAACAAGTGAGGAGGTCAACCCGTGAAAGAAAACAACCAGATAGGTATGGGTTCTCTTTGATTGATTCTACTTGTGCCTATGCTTTAATTTCTAGCACTGATGATCCTAGGACTGTGAAAGAGGCATTTATAATGTCTAATTCAGACTCTTGGTTGGAAGCCATGAATGAAGAGATGGCATCATTAGATAAGAATGAAACCTAGAGTCTAGTGCCCTTGCCTAAAGGCAGAAAGGATGTTGGTTGAAAATGGGTATTTAAGAAGAAAATTGGTCTGGATGGCAGTGTAGAAAAGTACAAGGCGAGACTAGTTGCAAAGGGTTATTCCTAGGTAGAGAGAATTGATTATGGGGAAATATTTTCTCCTGTAGCAAAGCTGACATCTATCAGATTTCTTTTGTCACTTGCACCAGCGTATGACTTAGAGGTCGAACAGATGGATGTGAAGACAACATTTATTTGTTGTTCTTGAAGAAGAAATCTATATGTCCCAGCCTGAACACTTTGTTGAGAAAGGTAAAGAAAAACTGGTATGCAAATTAAAGAAGTCTCTGTATGGGTTAAAGCAGTCACCTAGAATGTGGTACCCAAAATTTGATACTTTTGTATTGTCTTTGGGATTTGTGAGATAAAAATATGATCACTGCGTATATTATAAAGCTGAAAGTGATCAAGTACTTGTCATTGCTCTCTATGTTGATGATATGCTGTTCATAGGCAATAGTAAGCTAATGATTTTTGATCTTAAGTCTCAGTTGTCTACTAAGTTCAAAATGAAGGATCTTGGTGCAGCAAGGTATATTCTGGGGATGGAGATAACCAGGGATAGGAAGAATAGAAAACTATGGCTCAGTCAGAGTAAGTATATCAGAACTGTTCTTGAGAGATTTTGTATGAATGATTCCAAACAACTAGTCGTTCCAGTCATGCAGGGAATGAAGCTATCTGTTGAGGACTGTCCAAAATCTCCTACTGAAATGGAGGACATGACTAGTGTACCCTATGCTAGTGTGGTTGGTAGTCTCATGTATGCAATGGTCTGTACAAGGCCAGACATTGCCCAAGCAGTGGGAGTTCTTATTTGATTTATGGCTAATCCAGGAAGAACGCATTGGGATGTTGTGAAGAGAGTGTTTAGATATTTGAAGGGGACTTCAAATTTTGCTTTGTGTTATCATGGGAACTTGGTTGAATCATAGAGGACTCTCAGAATTCATAGTTATGTAGATTCTGATTGGGCAGGGGACATTGACAGCAGGAGGTCCACCAGTGGATACATTTTCATGTTAAATGGTGGTGCAGTGAGTTGGATGAGTAAGCGGCAGGTTGTAGTCGCTTTATCCACTACAAAGGCTGAATACATGGCAGCTACTCATGCTTGTAAAGAAGCAGTTTGGTTGAAAATTTTGTGTTCTAACATTGGTTTTGATGTAGGGGAAATAACTATTTTCTATGACAGTCAGAGTGCAATTTGTCTAGAAAAGAATCCAACTTTCCATGCTAGGACGAAACATATTGATGTACAATACCATTTTGTACAAGATATGGTTGAGGATGGAAAGGTCAGCTTGGAAAAGGTTGATACTCTGGAGAATGTTGCAAATTCATTAACGAAGCCAGTGAGCACAGACAAGTTCAGGTGGTGTGCTAGTTCAATGGGCCTTAGTGCCCATAATTTTCAGTAAGTTATGTTGTGCTTTGGAGGTTTCTGTATGATCTTCATCAAGTGGGAGATTGTTGGAATTATGCCTCAATTAATACAGGCTAAAACCTCCATTGGAGAAAAGTTGGTATGACATCTATCATGTCTGGCCGACTAGCAGCTTTGATACATTCTATTTTGAACAGGTCGCTGTGACCTTGCAGAAGTCTTGCCGAACTCTTATTCTTTGGAGCCTTCGCTATGACATAGTGTATTCGCTATGACCTCTTATTGCATGGAGTTCTTTGGCCGACAGGCCATTCAATCATAAATCAGGGAGACTCATGGTGACTATGGGCTTCGGGATAACATATGTTGGTTCGGTGAGAAGTCTTAGCGAACAGTGAAGGTCACGCCGATGGGGACACATTCAAACATTCATCGGAGTAACTCAAATCGATGGGGGAAAGGTCTTGGTGAGAGTGTTAAGTATTTCCGACCATTCGGTGTTCGGTGTAACACAAAGGATCTCAAGGAGATCTCTTAGCGACTGATGGATGTCTTGCCGATAGCCAATGGCTATTAGGGTAACCCAAATGGTTTAGGAAGAAGTCCCATCGAAGAATGTAAGTCTCCCCGATGATAAGGGATCTTCAATATAACTCTTGGCGATGGATGAACACTTCAGGGTAAGTCTTGGAGTTTGGTATGTTCTCTCGGTGAAAGATGTAAGTTTTTCTGACTATTCTTTGGAGCTCGATATGACATGTGACTTCGGTATAACCTTTGGTGACTCGCTATGATCTCCCGGAAAAAGTGATAGGTCTGGGTGACTGCTTGGTGATTCGGTGTAACACATGAAAGATCGATAGGACGTCTTGGAAATAACAGTGACTCTTGGCAACTTCGATATGAAGGTTATGTGGCATCGGCAAGACACTGTTAGTGTCTTGCCGAGATACCAATACAGTGCAAATTCTGTTGACCGATTGACCGTCCTATGTGGTCTCGTGGACCAATAGGAGGAGCCAAATTGGAACCATTGGGAGATAGTTCATTGTGACGGTTCTGTGAGGAAGCTCGATGGACATGGAACAATAGGGATTTACTCTGTGATTGTAGATTGTGATCGGTTGGTTGGATCGACAGATTTGTTGAGTGATTGAATCAGTGGATGAATTCTATTATGTGTAGACTGTAACTTGAAGGTTCCTGTACAAGATTGTTCATGGTGAATGCTGCTGTAAACAGACATCAGAAAGATAAGTCTAAAACTTGTATGTAATCTTTATTGTTGTAATACAAAGTGACTTCTCTTGGTGTGGTGGGTTTTTCTCCCATAAGGGTTTTCCCATGTATATCAGGTGTTCCTGTGTGATTGTCAAATACTCTGTTTCTGTTATTTACTTCATAGTGCATCTTAGTTGAACTGTAATTGGAAAAATTAAAAGTATATCTACATTCTTCTATGAGGTATTGACGTTAGGAGAATTGTTTCCAAATCTGATTTTCCTTATAGTTTAGGGTTGGTTTAATGCTTGACTATTTTGACAATTGACTGAGTTGACTTGAAGACTTGTTCGACTTGTTTGTCTTGTTGATTCATGACCTGTGCAATTTTTTGATGACTATGTGGTGTCCAAGTTGACAATGTCCAATTTATTATGATTGAAATGAAAAACCCTAAAGGACCGACCTAGGTGGCCTCGAGGGATCATCGATAGATGGCCTTGCCTACGTAACAATGTGCAAAGACCTCATAGTTCAACATGACCTGACTTTGTATTATTGGATAAAATCATGATTTTTATTTGACCAAACCTAAAAGGATTGACCTAATGCCTTGAGGGCTCATCAACGGATGGACTTGCCTATGTTTAGTCACATAGGTAATGTAGCTTGACATAACTTGGATTGACTTTGACTCTATTTTAGGGATTTTTTGAAGGTCATTTGGATATTTTTGTATTTTTGACATTTTTTTATTTTTTTGTCTTTTTGTTGTTTTACGATTTTTTTGGCTTTTTGGGAATATTCAATTTTTTTGTCTTTTTGATATAGTGACCTTCCAACAAGAAGTGTAGGATCCAAGGATGACATAGGTTAATTATTTTCCCCTAGTCAAGTATAAGACCAATTTATTAGGAGTAGAAATGAGATGGGCGTTATGACAAATCGGTATGATAAGCGAAAAGACACGAAATGTCAATTGTTCTAGGTTATGGAAAGGACAATTAGGAATTATAATGGATTTTGAGAGGGTATGGATGACTAATGGATGGAGGTAAAAGTCAGATGGAATGATGGTCTACAACGAAGAAAAAAAAACTACACATGACACCTATTTTCCAGGTTTTCACCATGGTACTTATCCAAAGCACCACCAAAGTGGTTTTCACTATTGCAAGGATTATTTCTCTTTACTATTTTATTTATTTATTTATATTTTTTTTGGTGTCATTAACACTTTTCCAAATTTTGATTAAGGTGATGATTTTTTTCAATTTTTTTGTATTTTATGGTTATGACATGGCTCTCTGAAGCTAAGTGTAGAATCAACACATGTGTAAATTGTTTATTGGTTTGGATAAGGGTTCCCCTTCAGGAGTGGAAAGTTGATATGCTCCTAATCCAAAGACTGTTGTGACAATATAGGGACCCAACCAATTCGGCTCAAAATTTCTTGGATTTTCTCATTCTGCTTGGTTCTTTAGAATCTCCATTAACACTAGGTCACCAACGTCAAAAAGTTGATTCAAGACTTTCTTACTGTAGCTATGATGGAGATGATTTTGATATGCTTGAAGATGGTCCAATGCATTTTTTCTCCGCTCATCTAGAAATTCCAACTCATGTAGGCTTGATACATAGTATTCTTCATCGTCAATATGCCCTTGCATGGATTCCCTTAGGGAAGGTAGTTCGAACTCAATAGGTAAGATGGCTTCAAAACCAAAGACCAATGAATGTGGAGTGGTGCTGGTGGGAGTGTGAATATTGGTGTGGTAGGCCCATTAGGTAGGGTTAAGATGAAGGTGCCAGTCATGACCATCGTCATTAACGGTCTTTTTAAGGATTATAAGGATGGTTTTATTTGAAGCCTTAGCTTGGCCATTTCCTTGTGGGTAGTATGGAGTGGAGAAATGGTGTTGGATGTGGAACTTCTCGCAAATGTGGCAGACTTATTGCTTTTTGAATGGATGACCATTGTTGGTAATGATGGATTGAGGGACATTGTATCGACAAATGATATAGTTGAGGATAAACTTAGAGATTTGTTTTCAAGTGATATATGTCATAGGAATAGCTTCAATCCATTTAGTGAAGTATTCGATCCTGGTGATGATGAATTTGTGGCCATTGGAGGATGTGGGATGAATCTTACTATGAGGTCGAGTCCCCATTGGGCGAAGGGCCATGGTGATGTTATTACATGTAATTCTTGTGTTGGTGCATGTATCGAGAATCCATGGATCTGACATTTCAACAACTTTTGATGAATTGATAGGAGTCTCGTTCCATTGTAGGCTAGTAGTAACTCGCTCTCATGATCTTCTTAGCCAGGGTTGGACCACTAGAATGGGCTCCACATATAACCTCATGTACTTCTCGCAAGGTTGTTTGTGCATCTTCGGTATCGAGACTCCACAAAAGGGTATTGTCAAGGGCACGTCTATACATGGTGTCACTAATGATGGCGTACTTGGAGGCTTTGCAGATAAATATTTTATGTTGATTAGTAGAGAGGTTAGGGGAAAGGATATGGTCATGGAGGTGGTCATAAATTTCTTGGTACCATGGGGAGTTAGGACCAACAATTTCGTAGACCATCTCAAATTTGGGGATGTCAAAGATAGGGATCAATAACTGTCCTACTAGAAACTTGAATTGAGGCACATTGCTTCGGATATACAAGAGAGAGCCAATGGTGGCCATGGCGTCTACTAATTTTCTAGATGTGAGGGACTTGATGGAAGATATTTTTTTAAAAATACTATCTGAATATGTCTACCACTCATTTGTATGGAGTAAGATTTTCATCTTTGGTGTCATAATCATCATTGACCTATTGTGTTACCAACTGGGAGTCACCATATACTTGTAATTTCTTGATCTTCCACTTGATTTCCATACAAAGTCATGCAAGGAGAGCCTCATATTCTACTATGTTGATGGTACATGAAAAGTAAAATCTTGAATGATTTGGGTATTGTATCACCTTGAGGGGTGATAAATAGGATGCTTTCTCCTAAACCATTTTTTTTGTGAGACCCATCAAAAAGTACAACTTCCATGTCATTGGCATGTCCAAATGAAGATAGAATCATCTGGAAAATTAGATACTAGTGGGTGATCATCCTTGGCTGGTGCATCTACAAGTTGATTGGAAATGAATTGTTCTTCCATCACTTTTCTCTTGACATATTGAATGTTATATTCACTAAGTATCATGACCCATTTAGCTAGCCATCCTGTATAGGTTTCCTTATTAAGAAGATATTTTAATGGGTCTATCTTGGTGAAAAGCTTCGTTTGATGGTTTAGCATGTAGTTCCTAAGTCATTGAGTAGCAAAGACTATCACAAGACAAGCACGTTCTATAGGACTATAATTTAGTTCATATCCGACCAAGGTGTGACTGATATAGTACACTACTTGTTCATGACCTTCATCATCATTTTGTGTAAGTAATGCCACTAATGCAAACGTAGTTGAAATATAGAGGATGAGAGGTTTCCCATCAATAGGTGGCATTAAAACTAGCAGTGTTAACATGTAATCCTTAATCCATTAAAAGGCTTCCTGGAACTTGCCTGTCCTTATGAACGGTACACCTTTTTTGAGCAAATGCTGAAATGGATGTATCTTGTTAGCCAATTGTGCTATGAATTTTTTGATAGATTGGAGTTGTCCTTGCAGTGTGCGTAGTTGACCTATGTTGGTAGGTGGAGGCATGTCTATTATAGATTTGACTTTCTCTATATCAACTTCAATTCCTCATCTAGAAATTATATAACCTAGGAGTTTTCCTGATGTTACTCCAAATATACACTTCTTGGGACTTAATCTGACTTTGTAGTCTTCCAGCCTTTTGAAAATCTTGTCCAAAACTCACAAGTGGTCACCTTGTGTCAATTATTTGACTAGAAGATCATCCGAATAGTCTTCTGTGTATGCATTAGATCATGAAAAATTGTCATCATGGAATGTTTGTATGTTGCCCCAAATTTTTTGAGTCCAAAAGGAATGAAATTCCAATAGTAAGTTCCCCATGGACAAGTGAAGGTTGTCTTATGTTGGTCTTCAAGAGCTATTCTAATGTGGTTATACCCTGAGAAGTCATCCATGAGGGACAACATCTCATAGCCAACTGTCAAGTCCATGATTATGTCAATATTCGACAAAGGGAAATCATCCTTTGGACATTCCTTATTCAAATCTTAGAAGTCGATGCAAATACAGATCCCATATGTTAGTTTTTTCACTGGCACAAGGTTGGAAATCTACTCTGCATAGTCAATTTACCTGATAAATCCAACATCTAGTAGTTTCTTCAGTTCAGCTTTGACTAATAACGCAATTTGTAGATGCATCTTTTTGAGCTTTTTTTTTATAGGTTTGGCATCAAGATGTAGTGGAAAATGGTGCAATACCAACTTAGGGTCTAGCCTAGGCATGTCAACATATGACCAAGAAAAGTTAATTTATCATTTGGAAAAGAAGGTATGAAACTCAGGTTGCTCAGACTCTGTCAGTGATGCTGCAAAGTGGATAACCTAAGGATTTTCCTTTGTGCCAATGTTGGCTTCCATAGATTGCTCGATAAGCATTGGTGACTTCTCTTTTATAATGGGAAGAATTTACAACCCTCCATTCTTGGGTGCCTCAGAGAGTTTTTCACCCTCGGATACATCCTTTCTTTTTACTTTTTCTTGGTCTAAAGGAACCTTGCAGTTTTCACCTAGAGACTCATCTTGTTTTGTTTTGTCATTTTAACTTTTGCGAATAAAGGGGTGGATAGACTCCCCAAAGTATTCCATGTGATCCAAGTCAATGGTAAATCTAGCCTTATGATCACCACTAGGAATTCCTTCTCTCAGTCCCATGAACTCAGTGATGGCTTCGTCGTTCTCGAATACGTCCAAGATGGGTGGTCCTTGTTGATCCCAATGGATGAGTTGGGGGTAGACTAAGGGCATGCCATCATCAGTTGTGTCAAGGTTCAAGGAAGATATGGTAAAGGTAGAGTTATTTTTTAGGGTGTCAAATCATGGTATTAGATAGGTCAAGGTCAGTGAAGACTCTATCAAGTTCATGATCACTGGTTGTACAGGAGTCCCACTTGTATTCATTGGAATCATTTGTACCATAGCAACATTCTTTAGATGAATCATCAAATGTCTCGATAACCTTAGAATCATTCAATTTCTCACTCAAAGCCATCGTGGTACTAGGAATTCCAATCTTGATCGATTTAAACCCAAGCCCTAGGCCTTTTGGTCATTTAGATATGGAAAAAGGTTCAGTCATCCCACTTTTATGCAATCCAAGTCCACTGTTCCCATCATAGCCTTTGTCTTGCATGATCTTGAAGCCTTTTCCATATTGTTTTGTGTGTATTTGTGTGGGTGGGAAAGTCTCTTCATTATCTTCTCTATAGATCTAGGAGGTTGCGTCCTCTTCATTGATTGCTTCCTTTCTTAGTTCCCCCTATTTTATGAAAGTAGTTTTGGGAGGCATGTGGATAATGACCTTGGACTATTTCTTATCTGCTGTAAGTTTTCCATATGACTTAGGAGTTGTCAATTTGCTAATACAATAGGATTTCTTCATGCGATATTCACCACACCCTTTGTCTTGGACCTCAACCTTGGGATCAGAGTGTGGAGTGTTGGAAGTGGATGATTTAGATAGAGTCGAGGGATCAATGTAGTGAGATGAGGTGGATGATGAAGCCTCTTGATTGACACACACTTGTTGCTGGGGAGTTCTTTGTAGATTGGTAGAATATTGGAATGGGTCAGGTTCATCGACTATTGTGATTTTGGTGCCATTGTATGGGAATTTGAGGCATTGGTGGTACATGGATGGTATGGACCTCATGTCATGAATTCATGGTCGCCCTAGGAGAAGATTGTATGGGAGGTCAAGATCCAAGACTTGGAATGTGGTATCCATTATCAAGGGTCCAACTCTAATTGGTAGTGTGATAACACCCTTGGAAGAGAGTTCTTCATCATCATATGCTTTGATAAGAATGATTTTGGTTGTGTATACACATGCCTTAGAGAAGCCTAATGCCTTAACCAATTTAAGGGTAAAAATGTTTAACCCTGCTCCACTGTCTACCAATACTTGTTTGACTTTGTGTTTTGGACGAAGACCTCAAGATGGAAGGGGTCATTATAGTTTATCTTTTGGGTAGAATATTCTTGGTCAGAGAAAGTGACATGATGGAAATTGGCCAAGTAGCCCACCATCTCTTGGAAGTGATTGACATCAAGGTTAGTGGGTACGGTAGTGTCCTGTAAGGATTTGTTGAGAATGGTCCTATGTTCAGGTGATATACACAATAACTCAAGGATAGAGATTTGTGCGGGTGTCTTCCCCAAATGTTATAGTAGATTATATTGAGACTTTGGTTGTGATTTTTTTGGGGGATTACCCTGGATGGTCACCTTAGTTTGGCAGGTATTGACAACACATTCTGGCAGTTTTTTAATGGTAATGGTATTGATGTACTCGTCAACAATGCAAATATGATTTATTATAGTGGTATAGTCATATTTGGAATTAGTGTAATTGGAAAAATTGTCAGTCTTATTACCTAAATTGGAGGCCTTTCCTTTTCCATGGTCATGTAAAGGATTTGTAAAGACTTTATGGTTGATAATGGAAGATTGTTGTTGTTTTCCATTGAATTCTATAGTGTTATTTTCAATGAGGTCTTGGATGATATTCTTCAGTTGTGTGCATTGTGAGGTTGGGTGTCCTTTAGCTCAATGGTAATCACAAAAGGAATTATCATCCCACCATGATGGTTTGAACTAACCTCGGTCATATGGTTTTGCATGGGGAAGTGTTATGACATTGTGTTGCAAGATATTTTTAAAGATGAATTTGATTGGTTCCCCTTAGGGAGTATATTTTCGTCTTGTGGGAAACTTCTTTTGATCTCTTTGTTCTTGTGTGTTTTGGATGACATTCATTGTGTGATCGAGGGCACATGGTGTGTTGTTGGTTGTATTGGGTCCCCATAGTGTAATCGTAGGGCTTGTGTGTACTGTCTTGATATCGACTACTCAATCATTGGTCACATTCTTGTTGCGGGCCCAATATTTTTTTTTGTCATTGTAAGTGTTTTGGGTAGTCATGTTCTTGTTGAAGGTTTTGTTTTATCCTTTGTAAATAAGTGATTTTTCAAGGATAATTCCTTTCTCTACTAGGTCTACAAATGAGGTACAACATTGCATTCAAAACTCAAGTTTCAAGTTTGAATTGAGGTTCTCTATAAACATGGAAACTTTTTGTTTTTAAGTATTTCAATGGGACATCTACTAGCTAAACCCCTCCATTGATGGAAGAATGTCACAAATTTTTCACCCTCTTCTTGTGCGGTATGACATAGGGTGGAAATTGTTATCTTATTGTCAATGTTGAATGCAAAGTGTTCTACAAATTTGTCAGCCAAGTCTCCCCATGTTTGTATGGCAGTTGGTAGGTGCACAAACCACTCAAGTGCTTTCCCTATAAGACTTCTTGGGAATAGTCTCGTTAGATATGTAGGTTCATATGCAATGTCTATGCAAGATATAGAAAACTCTCACATGTTCAATAGGGTTTCCCTTTCCTCTATACTTAGGAAAGTTAGGCATGATGTAGCCATGTGAGAAGGGAGGAATGTATAGACTCTTCTCAAATGGATATGGACATAAGTCTTTTGTGGAATAAGTTTTATTGTTGGACACTTGCATGTTCTCTATTTTTTGTTGCAAGGAAATAATTTGAGTTGCTAGGACATCCACTTGGGTCAATGACGTGTCCTGTGTGTTATGGTGAGGGTCCATTTTGGCATTTTGCAATCCAATGTTGTGAGGCAGATTTTGATTAGACATATATGTGTATGATGGATTTTGGTTTTTCATTTGAGGTGTGAAAGGTGGCATTTGGTTTTGGTTATGAATGTTTTGATTGGGAGTTGGAATATGGTTATTTTAGGGAGGATTAGATTGTGTATGCCATGAACTTGAAAAAGTATAGCCATATTAGTTTTGATTTCCATGTTGTGTGAAAGGTCCTTGTGTATTTTTTTAGTTTCCATGTTGTGTGAAAGGTCCTTGTGGACTGTTTGGAGTATTGTGTTGTGTGTTCATAGTAATAGGCCCTTGTTGTGACGTGCTTGGTATAGAATTTGTATTGGGAGTGTTGGGACCATTAAAAAAAAATTAGGTCTCTTGCTTGTCTTATTTAGGCCCATGAAAAATGGAGTGGAAGAGGATGCCCCCATGGTTTTAGATGTGGAAAATGGATTGAATGAGGTGCTAAATGGTTGCATCATGGATTGTGTCATGCCTTGTGTCATTGTTTGGGTGCCAAATGGTGATGTATGGATTGTAGTTGAGTCTTGTGTGGATCCTCCTAATAGTATGGAGGTGTTGACTTATGGAATAGAACCACTAGGAGTATGTGTACCATGTCCTTTGTTTTGTTTGTTTGGGGTAGGCATTGATTGGAGTGTGTTGATGTCAAAAACATGGGGTAATGTGGCTCCTTTTAATAATAGTTTAGCTAGGAAACATTGGGGGTCTAATGCCACTATCTCATCCACAAAAAAGGCTATTTCAGGATCTTATGTGGCTACCTCTACTTCCTCTACGGTAACATGTCCTTCTTTGTATCTAATGATGATTTTTTCAAATGGATTGGGAAATGACTTTTGTGGCCTAGATACCCCATGGGAAGAATTTCCAAAGGGGTTGAAAAACTCATCATATTATGGGAAGTCCATCTCTTTTGCAACCTTGTTTCAACCATAAAAAGGACTTGCAAAAGGTGGAGGTGAATGTGATGTGATGTCAAAGGTAATGGTAATTCAAAGGTATGACTATGACCAAGGTTATGTAACTATGTTTTTTTAATTTTTCAAAGTATAAGGTATATCTAATGAGGGTACCAAGATAGAGATTCAAAGTGACAAGATGTCAAGATGTCAATAGGATAGTATCACAATGAGGTCAATATCTTTAGTATATGCAATATGACAATTTATTTTGGATTTTTGAAGGTATAAATGATGCCTAAGGATGATACCAAGATAAAGAATCAAAGTGACAATGGGAAAGATGTCAATATGATAGTGTCACAATGAGTTCAATATCTTTAGTATGTCTAAGACTAAGGTATGTTGAATGTAATGTAAATTTGAAAGTATGATGAGTGATGAAAATGGTAATATGACCTAAAATGATGACTAATAATATGAAAACTAAGCACCTTATAGTAAGTATAAGGTAAGGTCACTAATCAAACTAAGATAGCCAAGGAGAAAAAAAGTTTAATTTTATCAAGTCCTCAAGGATGGTAATGACTAAAATGCCAAGTTGAAAAAGGTGGTCTCAAACTAGCCTTGTGAGTTGAGGAGCCAACCTAAATGAAAAAGGACTAAAAATTATGTAAAGTAAGGTCAGGACAAATCTAATTTTGTAAACTATGGACTGCTGTAAAGTCTGATGAATTCCCAAAGCCAAAGTTTACAACAATGTGTATGCAAGCTAAGAGATGACCTAATGTTTGACCTATAACACATGCAAAGAATGTAAGGATATGGTAATGGATGGACTGAAAAATGGTAGGTCTAGTGATTGCAATTCTATGATCAGAGGACAAGGTTATGCTCAGAAGTTGATCAGAGAGTGGAATATCTCAATTTTCCCTAAAAATTTCAACAAAAAGTAATTGCATTGTTCTGAATGACAGTTGTGGTGTTATGGGAATCTCAATTGTGGTTTTCTAAATAACAGTTGCGGTGAATGACAATCAGTTGTAACAAATAGTTTTTTTTGAACTTGGTTGAATGTTTTGGAATCAATTTTGGATATGATTTTGGAAAAGTTTTGAATAGAAAACACTGTAAATAGTTTCAAGGCACTTGGGCTAGTCTGAAAATGTCAAAATTTTGTTCGTAATATGTATGTTCTAGGGTTATTCAGCCCAAGTTTCCATGGGTATAGCACATATCAAAAATAATATCACACATAGAAGACACTTGTCTATCCCTAAGGTCAATGGCCAATGGCGACACTCTTAGACCCACTTTAGGAATCTCCTTCATCACAAGGGAGGGACACCCATACAGGATGCCTTGTATAGAATGTATCACCTCTTTCCTATGATAGTGAATGGGTAGGGGCCTCCTACACTGGAAGGATTCCACAATCACCCTCCCCATCAATTTTCTCAAGCCCAAAAGGCAAGTGACTTATACAAGCCAGGGATTTTTGTATTACTGAAGGGAGCCAAATGTTGGGCGTAAAAGTATTATGGGTGCGATGATACACCCATACACTAAGAATGTCATCAAAACTGAATCAAAAGGGTGGCTTCTAACTAGTTTGGATATTAGTCACAACTCACGTACATACCTCTCAACAAGCGGAATGGCTTAGAAACAAGGCTGTTCAGAATCGGGTTTCCCCTATTCTTTTATATACTGACTTGAGGGAAAAATTGGTTGGAATCACCAAGGATTTATCCATATAGATGTGTCTTAGATTGGTAGGTCTTGTCTAAAGGTAAAATCAAAAGTGAGAAAAGTGTTGTTTTTTTATCCCCAAGATCACACGAAGCACAAGGAGAGAGCATACACAACACTTTTTTCTCACACTCGCATGGTGTTCATTAAACTTAATAAATAAAAATGTGTGGGTGATAATGCAAGTGTTAAGAGATGTTTTTGATTCTCAAGATCACCAAAATGGTGCGAGAGAAGAGCATACACACCTCTAGAAAATAGAAAATTGTGTCACTGTAATTGTTAGTTGTGGTTCTTTGGTTTTGATAGATGCAGCTCAAAATTTATCAACTGTGGCTTTCAAGATGGCAATGACATCTAGAAAATACACTAGACCCCTTTGCAATTGCATTGAATCCCTTTACACTTGCAACAAATGAGCCCTAGAGTTGTAAAACATAACTAAAATGACCAATTTCGACCAAACCAGAAACTAAACTGATATGATATTGATGTTAACTGATAACACCTGAAACTATTAACCAAAAATAACTAGAAAATTTGAAAATGGATGTAAACTAATGATTCTAAGAGTTTTGAGTAGTTGCAGTGATTCCCTAAGCAGATGCATCACAAAAACTTGTAACTACAAAACATGAAAGGGGCAAGCAATTTCAACCAAACCAGAGGCTAATATGATGCTACGCTGATGTTAGATGATGAAAAAAAAGACCAGTAGCCTGGAATCAACCAGAAATATGAAAATGAAAGAAACACAAATGATATTCCTAATCCTGAAGTGGTTGCATCATTCTAGATGTCGATTGCATCACATTGATTTTTTGCAGTTGCATTGTTTAAGCTGTCAGTTGTGACATAGACTCGAAAACAAAAATTTCAATTTTTTTTGCAAAATCTTGTTACTTTCACATCAGGTTCACCAATGTAATCTAGGGTAAAAATCTAGGTTAATGTAAAATAGCATAAAAGCTAACCCTAAACTAACAATGGAGCACAAATAAGCATAAAAACATGAAATATAAAGCAATATCACCATAAAGTCTTCATGCCATCATTGCTTCACCTCCATTTCTCATCTCCATCTTGCTTGAAATATACTTGATGCCCTCAGATTTGAGTGTGCAATAGTAGCCTATGACAATGCCTAGCAAAATATTGAAGATAGTTGTCTCACACTAATAGCATGTACTTGCACATGAACTAGATGATTGAAAATGACAAGACTAGGGTCTTTAATAGAAAAGAAAAATTTGAATGAAGGGCTGAAATTAAATGCCAAATAATAGATGATTCAAAAAAGCTTACATAGATGATTCAAAAATGACAAGACTAGGGTCTTTAATAGATGATTCAAAAAAACTTACACAATCGAATCCAGAAACAACTATTCTTACTCTTATGGATTGTGGAAATCTAATAACTTTGACAAATAATATGTGTCAATCAATGGCTAAGATTGAAAGTTGTAGTATGAAATAGGGTTAGGGCTAAATTAGGGTAATGATAAGAAATGAACGACTAAGATTGAATTATAAGATAATTCAATCAATGGTTGAAATTGAATGAGATGTCAAGAGATAAGATTGACACGGATAATGAGGTTGGCTTAGAAAAAGAGGTTGTAGGAGGAATTCAAATAATTATAAAACTATTTGTTTGGAGAGGAAAATGAATAATTAAATAATGAAAAATATTATTTAATTATAGAGGGCATGTGACAAGTTGACTTTTGAATTAAATAATAATTTAATTCAAAATGGGAAGAAAATGATAATTAAATAAATAAAATTTATTTAATTTAATGACAAAAAAGGCTTAATAAATAATTAAATAATTAAAATAATTATTTAATTAGAGTTGAAAGTGGTAAATAATTAAATAAATAAAATTTATTTGATTATAGAGGAAAAAGCATTAGTGACGTAATTAAATAAATAAAATTTATTTAATTAATCAAGAGAAGAAAATATAAGGCTAGAGATGAATTAATTAAATAAATAAGATTATTTAACTAATAGAGGATTTATGACATTAGGAAATAATTAAATAATCAACAATTATTTGATTATTAAGGATGAAAGGGGAAATGACAGAGAATTAGAGTTCATAGGCATAGGACAATTTTTAGTATCTACAATTATATATATATTAACATATATTGTATTTTAATATCCCTCCTACCCCTCTCTCTTAGGTATTGTTCTCCCTTTATTTCTCCCACCCTCTCTCTTTGGTTTCTCCCTCCCTCCCTACCTAGATATATATATATCTCTCTCTCTCTCAGGTCGCTCTCTCCCTCTCAAGTCGCTCTCTATTTGTCCAGGTCTTAGGTCTCTCTCTCTTAGGTCTCTCTTGGATCTCTCTCTCAAGTCTCTCCCTCTCAACTCTCTCTCACTCCAATCCCCTCACAGGTTTCTCTCTCTCTCTCTCAAGTCTCTCCCTCACTCTTTCCCTCCCACCCTACCTAGACAACTCTCTCTCTCTCACTCCAACCCCCTCTTAGGTCTCTCCCTCTCTTTCAAGTCTCTCCCTTTCAAGTCTCTCTCTCTCACTCCAACCCCCTCTCAGGTCTCTCTTAGGTCTCTCTCTTGTCTCCCTCCCTCTATCCCTCTCATGCCCTCTCTCATGTATCTACCTCCATCTATCCCTCCTACCCTCTCTCTCTTAAGTATCTCACTCCCTCTACCCCTCCCACCATCTCTCTATCTCTTTGGTTTCTCCCTCCCTCCCTCTCTCTCATGTCTCCCTCCATTTATCCCTCCTATTCTCTCTCTCTTAGGTATCTTGATCCCTCTATCTCTCCCACCATATCTCTCTCTTTAGTTTCTCCCTCCCTCCCTTCCTAGATAACTCTCTATCTCTCTCCTTCCCTCTCAATTCTCCCTCGTCCATGTCTCTCTCTCTCTCTCTCTCTCTTTCCTCTCCCCCTCCCTCTATCCCTCCCACCCTATCTAAACAACTCTCTCTCACTCCAACCCCTCTCAGGTCTCTCTTGGGTCTCTCCCTCGCTCTCAAGTCTCTCCCTCTCAACTCTCTATCTCACACTCCAACCCCCTCTTAGGTCTCTCTCTCATCTCCCTCCCTATATCCCTCCCACCCTCCTCTCTCTCATTCTCTGTCTCCATCTATCCCTCCTACCCTCTCTCTCTATCCCTCCCATTGTCTCTCTCTCTTTGGTTTCTCCCTCCCTCCCTACCTAGATAACTCTCTATCTCTCTCCCTCCCCCCTCTCATGTATCTCCATCTCAATTATTTCTATCTCTCTTAGGTATCTATCTCCCTCTTTTATCTCCCTCCCTCCCTCCCCCCACCCTCCTCTAATGTATCTCCCTCCATTTATCCCTCCTGCTCTCTCTTAGGTATATTTCTCCCTCTATCCCTCCCACTATCTCTCTCTCTCTATCTCTCTCTCCTAGTTTCTCCCTCCCTCCT
Organism: Sequoia sempervirens; assembly: GCA_007258455.2. NCBI lineage: Eukaryota > Viridiplantae > Streptophyta > Pinopsida > Cupressales > Cupressaceae > Sequoia > Sequoia sempervirens. Next base: position 15,345 of record VDFB02285693.1, on the reverse strand, counting down.
TACCTAGATAACTCTCTCTATCTCTCTCCTTCCCTCTCTCTTAGGTCTCTCTCTCTCTCTCTCTCTCTCTCTCTCTCTCTCTCTCTCTCTCTCTCTCTCTCTCTCTCTCTCTCTCTCTCTCTCTCTCTCTCTCTCTCTCTCTCTCTATCTCTTAGGTCTCTCCCTCCCTCTATCCCTCCCAACCAACCTAGACAACTCTCTCTCACTCCAACCCCCTCTCAGGTCTCTCTAGTCTCCCTCCCTCTATCTCTTCCACCCCCTCTCTATGTCTCTCCCTCCATATATCCCTCCTAAACCCTCTCTCTTAGGTATCTCACTCCCCCCCTCTCTCTTTCTCTCTCATTTCTCCATCCCTCCCTACCTAAATAACTCTCTCTATCTCTCTCCCTCCATTTCTCTCATGTCTCTCCCCCTACCTAGATAACTCTCTCTATCTCTCTCCCTTTCCCTCTATCCCTCCCTCCCTCTCAAGTCTCTCTCTCTCTCTCTCTCTCTCTCTCTCTCTCTCTCTCTCTCTCTCTCTCTCTCTCTCTCTCTCTCTCTCTCTCTCTCTCTCTCTCCCTCTCAAGTCTCTCTATCTCTTTCTCTCTCTCTATCTCTCTCTCATGTCTTTCCCTCCCTTTATCCCTCCCACCCTACCTAGAAAACTATCTCTCACTCCAACCCCCTCTCTCACACTCTCTCTCTCTCCCTCCCACACCCCCTCTCTCTCAAATTCATATAATTATGTATTATTAATATATAATAAATGTATTATAAATTATATGTTATATATATTATATAATATATATACTATATATTATATGTTATATAATATATACTATATAAATTATATTATATATTATATTGTATGCATAGGGTGAAGCATCAATAGATTTGAATTTCTTAAAAATGGATATCTGTAATAACCCAAACTAATAACCCAAAAATTACCACTAGTTTTTTTTTCTTTATTATTATCTTATTATGTGTTCATTCACTTGCATACTCAGGTACTTCTACCCCAATAGGATAGGCATCCATCCATCCAGGACAGGCATCCAACCATACGGGTTAGGAATTTGTCCATACGGGACAAGAATTCTTCTATCCATCCGAGATAGATATCTACCCAAACGAGGTAGGCATCTATCCATAAAGGATAGGAATGTGCTCTGGCCAGAGACTTAGACTCATCAGGACCATCTGGGTCTTGAGTCACTCACTAAAGACTACACTTCCATTGGAAGTGCACTGAGGTCGTCATCCTTAGGAGTATGTAAAAATAAATATGTATCTTGAGTCCCGCCTCATAATTTGGCCTAAGGCCTCGAGGAGTCAAGCGAATCCATCCGGGAGTCCTTCTAAGTATACAAGAAACTTTTTTTTTATCTTATCTTTATGTTTGATATTTATATCCCCTTTTGACCAAGTGATTCTCTTGAAATATTAATTTATATTTTAATTTTACATTATCTCAAACTTTCCCTAAGCCCCATCCCTGAACGCCTGAGGTATTGGGAGCATTCTTCGTTTCCCAGACTTCCTACATACCCTACTTCCAAACGGGATCAAGGCGTAAAATATGTAGTTCTATTTTCTAATCTATGTTTGATGTGAACTGTTTGTGGGTACGCAACCCTTTCTAGGGATTTTCATTTTCCCAAGATAGTCCCTCTACGCTTGCTACCCACGAAGGGAAGCAATAAAATATAAGTAAATAGTCTCCTTGACTATTACTTGTTTCCTAAACATCTAAATCCTAGTTCCTAATTAACGTCTCCCTTGAACCCATTTGAGATACAATTACCTTTAATTATCATAACAATATATTAAAAAAAAATTCCATCAAATCCTATAATGGGGTTTACTAGGTTTGAACTAGCGTATTTTCATTCATTTAAAATTATCTTATTAGATTATCAATCCAAGAGAGATTACCCGTCTCTTGGATTTTATTAACAAGGTGTTCCTTATTTCTCCCCGACGATTTAAAGGGACAGTGCCACAGACATCGTTGTTGCAGCTGTGTTAGGCTATGGATGCAGTAGCTCAAGCGCGACGACATTACCCGTAAACGTGAGCTAGAGGCACTGCTGATACCGAACGCTGCTAGTTTTTTCGTTTCAACTCTTGATTAAAGTTTACCTATCTAAGAAAATAACATCTAACTACTTCATGGAATATAATACTTTAATGGAAAATAATAAACTCTTCTTTTACTTAATTAATTTTTATTGTAAAAGATATCAAGACAACATCGAATTAAAATGATGCAAATAAAGATACTAAGCTACTTTTCTAAAAAACAACTTCCTTTCCACTTTCTGATTACCAAAATCCTAATATACAATGTATGAGAAATACAAGTATTAATTAACCATTTCATCTATTTAAGAAGTGAAATTAACTAAAGATGCTAATCTATTCTTAAGGTAAATATAGTTAAATATTATTACTGATTTACAATTTAAGGATTTTAACAAAATAGAACATTTGATAGTATCATACATAAGAAAGTTTACTAACATTTTTAACAAATAAATGACAAAAACAATATTAGTCACTAAATTACTTACATTAATAATTTACTTTGTAAAGAAATGAATTAAAGTAAATCTTTGATAAATGAATATCCAAATATTAACAATAAACTGAATGCAATTATATTATGCAATAATAATTGTTTGAGAAGAATTTAGAAGCTAAGTTATTTTACTAGCCATCACTAATCTACTTTCTAAAATGATTTAAACTTATTGAAAACAATTATACAAAATTAAATAAGTTAAGACAATAATAACTAATTTGGAAATATAATTATCTCACTAAATTAAATACAACATTTCCTTAAATCATTTGAAACTAAACAATGATTTGATTGAGTTTATTAGACTAACATTTAAATAATTTTCATGAATCAACTAATTTGATTTGTTTCTTAACACTAGCTTTATTGCTTTTAGAAAGAAAATCTTAAATAAGTATGAACTTCCTAATTAAGTATTTATTAAGGGATAATTTGTTTTGAAAACCTAAGCAAACATGAACATCTAATTTCATTTATGATAACTAAGATAATTGTTATAAGAAAATCATTTCTTAAATCTTATTAATCTTAAAATAGATTAATTTTTTTTATTTTTTTTTAATTTTTAAGTAAATAAATAAATAAGACATTATGTTTCATCTTCTTGAATTAAGTTCTATTTAACACAATCTAGAAATTGCCCCCCCTTTTTTAATACAATTATTAGATATGACTAAGTTCAATTTGAACCCTTTTTTTTTGTAATAAAGAATTTTTTAATACTAGTTTCCTTTGAAAAATGAATCATATTATTTGGTTTTCAAGTAATTGTCCTTCTAATTGATTACTTTTAGAACATCAACTTAATAAATTATGTATATTTTTAATTAATTAGAAATACATACTAGCTAGCTTTACAATTAGTCAAATTGAATTAATTAATAAATCCATCTAAATTTGTATTCTGGAATTAATTTTAATACTAACCTCAATTGCTTTGTGGCAACTTTCCAAAAACTAATTAAATCAATTCTAAGTGACTAATTACTCCTTTCATTTTTTTATTTAATTGTTTTTTTGGAAATAAATTTATCTTTAAATTTGATTATAAAATAATTACTATTATTTATTATGAAATCAAATAACTATTCTAACCATCTTGTAAATAGTATAACTTTAATAGCATCTATCTTATAATTTACTTTTGGAAATAATTTACTTAATCACCAATACATAAAAATAATATTCTCTTTTTATAAAATAACTATTTCTTGAAGATATATTTAAGCTAACTTTAATTGGAATTTTAAACTAACCCTAGTTATCAACATGCTCTTGCTAAATAAATTAAGGAAACACTATTTTTTTTGGAGTAATAAAACTAACACCCATTGCTTCAATTTTAACAATACTAATTTTCGAAGTGGACTGTAATAATTTCTTTTAAAATGGTAATTTATCAATTACTATATAATTGAGAAACTTTACTAATTCATATTTTTTAAATTCCTGATTTATAGATAATTTCCTTTTTTATATACATATATGGGATAATAAGATACTAAAGAATCACTGCTATAAATCTATTGTTTGAAAAAGTAAATCTGATTTATTGATTTTAAGATAAAGTTCCCATTAAGGTTGTCTACTAGTTTGTAAGGAAAAATCAAATATTATAAATATATCCATTGAGAATTATTACTTTTAAATGAAACTTCTATTAAAACTTATGTACAAGCTTATAAGGAACAACACAAAGTGTGATTATTAAAATATTCTTTTGAATCTTCTAAGTGATTAAAGCTCTAAGAAAAGAAAGGTAACTTCTAATTTCAAGTCCAAGATAAATAAGTTTCCTTAAAAATAAAGAATATTTATTTTATTTTATTTGCTAAAAATAAATCCATGAATGATTTTTCAGATGTTTCTAATTTAAATAGTTTTCTCCTCTCTTTTCAACCATTTTTATTTTTAAAAGGTATCTGAATTATTATTATTATTATTATTATTATTTTGAAATTCAATGATAACTTAATAAATCAAGGAGTCATTAAATTACTAAAAGATCAAAATGATAACTTATGAAGATCCTATGTAATTTTGCTTTTATTTATTTTTTTGGAAACTTCTAATAACATAATTATTTACTATTAATCCAAATTCTTCTTTTTTTTTAAGGAAAAATCAAATTGTGTGACTAATCCAATCAAAGGCATATGCAATTTCTTTTATAAGAAAAAAACAAGTTTCTATTAATACTAATTTATTCCAAGATTTCAAATATTCATTTAATTTAATTTCCATAATTAAATATGGAATAACTATTAGTTCTTATATTCGATAATTATTTTAATACACTATTCAATTTTATTTAGTAGGCTTATTATTCTTTTACAATCTAATCACATTATTATCATTATTGGATTTTTTTTTTATTTTTTTTGGTTTATTTTAATTCTATTGCTGAAAATCTTAAAAAATTTCTAATTTGATAACTATTGGGAAAATGTCCATTAAATGAGGGAAAAGAAAGTCAACCTTCTAAATCAAAGAGTGAAATTTAAACTCCCATTTTCACTTCCTCATCTAACTCCTCTTTAAAAAAAAAACAACATATATTTAAAACTAATTTGTATCAATTTATGATTTATTTTAGAATTCCTTTACCCAATTTTACTATATATATATTATAACAAATAAATTTAATATTTTATAAATTAATCACAAAATTATTTATAATTTTCTTTTTCAAATAAAAAATAAAATAAAATTTTATTTAAAAGTTTAATTAAAAACATAATTTTAAATTTTAGTTACAAATGGTAATTATAAAACTTACTAAAAACATAATGATAAATTTTAATTATAAAACATAAACCTGTATATTAATTTTTTTTAAAAATATATAATATTTCTTTTATAATTTAAATGATTTACTTTAAATAAAATTACCAAAAATTTAATAAAGAAAAATTCTCGTATTTCTTGGTAAAATTAAATAGATAAATTTTCATGAAATTTAATAATGTTTTTAAAGTAAAGTAAGTTAGATTTCAATGAGATTAAAGAACATTTTAACTAAAATTTTCAACGAGTCTAAAAGAAAAATCTCAATCTTCAACAAAATTTCTAAGTATAATTTTTGATGAAATAAAAATAAAATAAAATAAAATAATTTTGTTTCGCTATAATTTTTTAAAAATGAATTAGGGTCCATTGTAAGGAATAAACTTACCTGTAACACAATTGCTGAAAATCCTTCTCTGTTGAACCAAGTTCTTCGATTCTTTCAAATCTTTGTGCTTTTGTAACAAGTAAGAAAAAACAACCTTTCCTACTCCCTATCTTTCTTTAATAAATTCCTATTCTACGAATGCAAAGAACAATAAAAAGGATGATAATTAATGACCATCAAGGATTCTAATCTTTTTCGTGTCTTTGAAAGAGGCTAGGTAGTCATATTTATAGAAAAATGAATGGAGATTTGATGGTGAAAATCAACAGTCAAGATTTGAAAAAACAATCCAACGATCAAGATCAGAGAAGAGAAGAGGAAAGTTTCCATTTTGACTCGTGAGAGGATAATATCAAATTGTGAGAGGATAATATCAAATTTTTAAATTTGAAAGATGGATAAAGGTGCACACAAGGCTTCCATTTTTACTTGTAGTTTACACACGAAGTTACTAAAGTTACTAAAGGCTTCCATTTTTTGTTTTAGTTTCTATTCTTCTCTCTAGTTTTTAGCAGTTAACTTCATCTTGTTTTAGATGCACCACACAATATGCTTCATAAACTATTATTAAAAAAATGAATTTCATAATTATTTGACCAAGTTAGGGTGGCTAAACAAATGGTTTTTAATATTTGTAAAAATTCCTACTAGAAAATTTATAACTAATTATTTACTTGCAAAAACATTACAAAAAAATATGCATCACATTTGGGCATGTGTCCTCTACTTATATTGAAATATTTAGAGGTAAATATTTATCTTTTCTCATCATTAGGATGGCCAGACAAACACTTGCTTTTTATTTCTTTCTTGAAAATTTACTACTATTGCATTGAAATTTCAAATTTTAACCAAATATATTTACTTTTTTCCAAAAAAGAACTAGTAGCTTAGAAACTACATTCAATTTTCTAAAAATTAAGTTCTTACATATTTTTCAAATTATGTTAATAACCTATTCAAATTTTTATGTCAAGTTGTGTAACTCTATTTTTCTAAATTTTCATTGCCACTTAGGGGCCTAGTTTGGCCCCTCATGATCCTACACTAACCCTCTTGGTGGTGGTGGTTGTTTTTTTTTGTTTTGTTGTCTCAATTTGGTTTTGGAAATTCTAGTTTTGTTATTTGCTCCTCGTGTTTTTGGTTTGTTTCTTTGTTCTTGCCATTTTTGGCTTTCGTTATCCCACTAGATCGAGTTTCTTGTTGACATGTTGATTGATGAAATTTATGATGCCATCATCAAGAATCAGACTTCATGGTTCCTCGAGGTCTCTTTTTCATGCTTTTAGACTTGGTGGTTTCCAGTTGTTTAGTGTCATAAATCTTCTTTGCACAATGCATGTATGAAAACCGTTCAAATGGTTAAAAGAAACTCTGATCTCTGACCCCCGATCATGCCTTAGGGGTTCAATAAAACAATATAATTGGAGAATCCCCAATTCCCAATCCTCGACAATACAAATAAACACTTAGTTAAAATGTTGATCTCTATATGCCTTTTCAAATTTTGGAGATAGGGGATTCCATTTACATTTTTTCTTATTTAGGTAGAAGGTATAACAGATCCCCAACTCCCAAAATTCATGAACAAAAGTGTTTTCTTTCATCTTCTATGTGATAAGTGCATCTTTCATTTTCAAAGCTAAAGTTCAAAAAAGAAGAATGAGATGGTTAAAGGTCACGAGTTTAGTGGCAAGGATTAAAGCAAAACCTTGAACTTTGATTCCTGAAGTCCTTCACAAGTCGAAGATGCCATTCAATCAATATCAATGCCAATAATGTAAGGGGTAAAGGGGATCCCTGATCCATGACACTCGATCTAGCAATAAAACATATCCTCCAATGTATTTTATTGATAAGAAAAGGGTAAAGGATATCTTTGATGCCTAATGCTTGATAAGCTTGAAACTTAACACAGGAAACTCATTTTATGAATAACAGGTATGGGGGATTCTCGATCCCTGATACCCGAAGGTGATAATAATAAAAGAATCCAATGTTTAAGTGCAAATGTTGGTGGTAAACAGTAAAGTGTAAGACTAAAGGTTGATCCCTAAAATTTTATATACAACTTCTTAACAAGTTATAACCTTGAAATAAAAGTTGATATGGTCTAACATGACTTATTTTGTAGGTTTTCTCTTCTTAGTATGTGAAAATTTTAATACATGGTATTGGTATTTGCAGGAGATATGCCTCCAAAAGATTCAGAGGAAATGAAGTATCAATTCAAGGGTTACCATTCGCATTCTAATACATTTTCTCCTTATAATGAGATTGGTGACATGGACCTGGGACACACCAATATGGAGGAGTTCAAAAGATGGATCAGGGATACCAGTTTCAGGACCTTAATGGAAAGGGCTCTTGCTAATTCTAGATTTGGAGGCTACTTATTTGTCGATTACAGTGCAATCTTTGAAACTGGTATTGACATGTGCTCAACACTACAATCACAAGACCCAAAAGATCAAAGGGTCCAATGGAAAGATTGTGTTGGACCTAACTTTGGAGACGATTGAGAAAGTTTTTAGAATCCCTACTCACCCTATGAAATAGTGGATATGAAAAAGGCCATCAAGTCTTTTGATGATGCTTTAGTTGACAATTTGGGTTATATAAATGACAACTTATTAGAGAAACCTAGAAAGGTGGCATCTAAACTAACAAGGATATAAAAATGAAGTGAGTACAAGGAGGATGTTAAGGACTTGATTGTGTTATTGAGCCAAGTGTTTAGACAACCTAATACAAATGATTTTTATCCTTGGATGCTGAGATTCATCAGGATTATTAATTCTTCTAACAAGAAGACAATTGTTTGGGTGTTCCTTATCAGCGATAGGATCCATGAACAAATGTGAAATGTCCTTTCATCCACTAAGTTATTTATGAAATCATACCTTGTGTATCTACTAGTTTCATAGGCCTCATTCCCAAGACTCACCAAGGTGGGCTCTTATGAGTTGGTTGAAGTCACCATCTATCAACATTACCCCTAGTTGGATTTGGAGGAAAGTTTTCATTATTTTGGCATTGTGAATGACAATTTTATTTACATGATAATTAGAGGCTTGCAAGGATAATTTTCTAGGAGGATCTCCCTTGAGGCTATGAAAGTGATTGGAGATATTGGTTACTAGTTCATTTAGTACAAAACATTGACTTACATCAGAGTGGGAGGCTCCCACAAGATTCCATATAAACTTCAAAGGTATCCTTCAAACAAGCTACTTCTATTAGAGGTTTTTAGGTAGATCATTAAAGTACAACAACTCATTGCAGGGAAACTTAAGCATGGATATGGTTTCCTAATTTAAATAGGAGTGTATTCTATGTGAATATGTAGAATGCCAAGAATGCAGAAATTGAAATGTCTAGGTATAGCTTTGATTTATACAATGATGCTCGGGTAAGATTTGACCCCATTGGGAATATCAACAAAGTAATGGGAGCATACTTTAACCATAAGTCCAAATTGGAAGATCATTTGGAAAATTGTGAGGAAGAGTTTGAAGTAAGACTGAAAGATTATTGTTGATTGCCAATATTTTTTATGAGACATTACTTAAAGGCTAGGATCCCTAAAGAACAAGTAGAAGATGGAAAGGTTTTGGATCCAACCTATGCTACCTAGAGGATCTCTAAGGTTCCTATTTTCAATGTAGACTATTCATTCAAGGAAAATGACAACATAAATGATAGGTCTTAATAGGTGGTGGCATGCTCTCAATGTTGGTTGACTACACCTTTGTCCATGTCCAAAACTTTAGAGAAGCCAAAAGTGGTTGAGGGAAAGGAAGGAGGAACTTCAACTAAGATAATTGTGAAGAAAGAGCATGATAAACTTTCCTCTAACACCCCTACAACCAAGAAGAAAGACAAGGGTGACCCTGCTAGAGAAGTAGGGAAGAAAAAGAAAGAAATAGGGCCAATTAACATTTCTTTAGAGGAAGATGATGAACCAAAAGGAGAAAATCTCTATAAAAGGAGAATTAGGGTAGCAACTGTAGAAAGAGTAGCCCAACAAGAAACTGAAGAGGCTTACTCCTCTACCTCTCCTCATGAGTCTCCATTGCCTAGTCCCCCTCCACCACTAGATAAAAGAGTACCTGTACCACAACCTCAACCTCTATTACGAACTCCTTCCCTTTGTATAGGTGGATTACCCCTTGGAGAAGGAATCCCTGCTGAAACCATTATTGAGGAAGAGGAGGTTGAAAAGGAGTTTCTCATAGAAGCATAAGCGATTAAAGATGTTGGTGATGTTTTTAAGAATGTCCAACTTGATATTAATGTAAAAGTGTTACAAGAAGTGAATAAAGAAATACTTCGCAAAAATGTGCATGTTTCTCAAGAGGAGGTATTGAAACAAAAAGAAGTTGAAAAGGAAGCCAACCAAGAAGAGAAATTTTCTGAGGAGAGACCTTAGGGTGAAGAAATGCACCAATAAAGAGCTCAAGAAGAAGAAAATAAAGCTCAAGAAAAGTTAGAGTTAAACATTGGTGCTTCTCATGATGCAAGAATAGTTTCTACTCCTCCCAGAGAAACCTATGTTGCAATACTAGTGTGGTTGAACCAAAATATCAAGAAATGGTAGAGGGTGTATGTAGAAACTCTAGATCCAAGCTTAACAACATTGTCAAAGGCCTTCTAGTCCTCTAGAAGAAGGAAGAAGGCTCAAAGGATATCTACCATCTCAGTGCAGGGGCAGGGAAATAGAATAACTAAGATAGCAGTTCCTCTGGTAGACAAGATGGAATCTGAGATGGAACCTTCTGATTATTGAATCTGTCAGGTGGATTTGGGGGTGAAAGTAATGGAGGGTGAATAGTAGGGCTTGCATATGTTAGTATCTACTATTTTGAAAGGATGCAAAAGGATGAAAACATGAAAGATGAGCTCAAAGATCAAGTTCAATAGTTAACTTCTTGCATTAGTAATCTCATTAGGCTTGTCGATGATAAAGATCCCAAATTTGCACTTCAAGCTACCTTAAAAGGTGAAATTAGGCCCTTTGAACCTAATGGATGGATTCCAATTATGCAGCAGTGGAAGGAAAACTTCTTGGAGCTTGCAGAAACCATTTTAAAATAGCTTGTCAAATCGTACCATGCTATTAGTGATGAGAATAACAATGCTTAGTAGCTGACTTTGAGTGTTGACAAAGAATTGCTAGTATGGGAGGAATACATACCAATCCTCCACCAAATTAATGGAACCAAAGAAGAGGAATTCCTCAAGGTTGCAATAATTGAGGAAGAAGAACAGGTGTTGATTCTTGTTTAGGTAAGAGCAAATGAATTTTAGATGGAAATTTTGAATGGATGTAAAGATAAGTTGAACAATGATAGGAGTCAAGATGGGAAGGTAATGAATGAAATCCAAAAATCCATAGAAGATTTAGGATGCACATTTTTGGAAAACCCTTCATTGGTAAGAGAACCTGAGGAAATGATAGAAGATTTATAGAATTTGATGCAAGGACAGGTTACCCAGGAAGGCATAAACAATATGGTCAACAAGAAAGTGAAAATCCAATCTCTTCAAGAGGATTTGGAAGCTTTTTCTAAAATATAACAACAGATCAAAAGGGCCACTTTTTATCAAAAGATCAAAATCCAGTTTCATAAGGGACCATCCATAGAAAGAAAGAATGAGATAGTGCTAGCATGGTCTAATAACTTTGCTAAATCAATTGGAGACAGGATAAGTGTCACTGTTGTAGCTGGACCAATGTTTAACAAAGTGTTGATGATGTTGAAGATGGCATGCCTTTTAAGATCTCTAGGAGTTGTTGGAATTAAGTGGGGTGTAACTCTTGGTAGTAAATATTGATATAAATTCATGCACCATAATACATGGAGGAGATGTGCATTGCATTTTGAAGACTCTTAGCCTCAGTTCGACTTGGGTCTTGATCACAGCTGGTTGTTAAAGATTTTCTTTTGTTAATTAATAAATGAACCATACTGGGTGGCACCCAACTTTATGATTATCGCATTTTCAATTATTTCACGCTTTCCTTAAAATTAGCAAAAGACTTGGTGCAGTCACAGATGGAGGGTTGAAAAAGAATAGTCCAAACCATGCATCTAGGAGTCAACATAACAGAAACAACACAAGAAAATGATTTGCAAATATGAAACTTCATTGAATTAAAAATATTACATGCAACATATTCCTCATGAGTGAATAACCAGGGCTCACAAGCCTGCCACAAGGGCATTCAACATTACAACTGGCCAAAGGCCTTATTACCATCCCTCAAAGGGTTGATACAAAAATATAAAATATCTAACTAATTATGGATCTATAACTAAATGGTTAGCTTACAAATGATTATAAATATGATTCTCAAGCTCCAAAGGTTTGTATTAACCACAAGGGTTTACAAAACCTGATGAATAAACAATTGTGAAGATCAGCCTCAAAACATAAGATGATAATCCTTCACGAAATGAAATGACTTGTGAATCTCCAAGATAGATCATATTGAACCCAAGATGCTTGTATGATGTCCCATTAGGCTTCACACATTTAGAATAGGTCCACACTAATAAATTTGGACCAAGTCAGTCCCAAATGCTCTGACTGTTAAATAGAGAGAAATTATAAGAGTGATAGATTTCAAAAAACAAATGCAACTGATTTGAAATTTGGATATTGATAGATGTCCATGTGTAGATGTTATATCCTACTACATGAGCTAAGAAACGATAATACAATGAAATGTGGAGTGAAATAGTATAACTAATACTAAATGCAATGCAAGAAAATAAATATTTTTGGTTGATATAGGATTTCTTTACAACTAGGGATGCTCTTGCATTAGACACCTGGGGTTGGAAGAAAAGTGATTCCCTCACTTTCCAAGGCTAAGAGGAAGAAAAAGATAGAATACCTCAACTTGAGAAATCCATGATGAATCCTCCATTGGTCTTCCTTTCCACTTCACAAGATATTCTTTGTATTGCTTGTTCCTAATGCTCCTTTCAGTTCTAGTATCTAATATTTATTTAATCCCCTCTAGTTTTTGATGTGGTAACTGCTCCTTTAAATCCACTTGACTACTACTATTACTTTATTATCCTTCATGATACTCATAGATGTCTGCAATATTGAGAATAGGTGATATACCCAATGTTTTTGATAAATCCACTTCATATGCATTTCCATAATCAAATTTCCTTAGAATCTTACATAGTCCAAAATTCCTCATCTTCAACTTATTATATGTTCCCACTGGAAATCTCTCCTTCCTCATATATACCATCACTTCATCTCCAACAACAAATTCCTTATGTCTCTGGTGCTCATTTTCCTTCTCCTTATACTTACTACTCATGTCTTCCAAATGATTCTAGAATTGATTATGTAATGTCTCAATGAAGTCTACAAATTATTCTTCCTCCACACTCACTATTGAATTTGACACCATTTTCCAACGGTCGTTTGTCAGTCGTTTGACAAATCTTTGTCGGAAGAGCGACGCAATGGTGAAAATCTTTTCGTCGCTATTTTTTCGTCGAAAGGCTGACGCTGAATTAAATGTTGAAATAACGGCGAAGAATCATCAGTCGACGGCATCATGAAATGCCTCATACTTTCATTAGAATATCGACAAAAAATTCGTGTATCCACTGACGAATTACACCAGAAGTTCATCACTAGTTCAACGAAATGGGCAAGCAGTAGCGTCAAAACAACAGCAGACGTTCGTCGCCATTTTGATGAAATGGGCAAGGAGTAGTGTCGAAACAACACCAAAAGTTTGTCGAATGTGCGACGAAATAGGCTAGTAGCATCGAAACAACACCAAGAGTTCGTCGAATTTGCAACAAAATTAGCAAGGAGTAGCGTCAGAAGAACACCAAAAGTTCATCGAAAGTGTGACGAAATGGGCAAGGAGTAGAGTGGTAGCAACGCCGAAAGATCATCGAAATTGCGATGAAATGGGCAGGGAGTTAGGACAATCTTCATCACAGCTATAGCAACTTCGTCAAGCTTTTTTGTTGATTTGTCGGTGGTTGTCATCGAAATTGCGACGAAGCATCAATTTAAAAAAAAAAAAAAATTCGTGGAAATGTACCATTGCGGAGACTGATGACTAATCATACATACATCTGCATATTGGTTTGATGCTTCAAACGATGCATTTCTTATATTGAAAAGTGCATTACCTTATTGAGCTTCTCTTTGTTTCGAGAATAGTTTAATATTCTCTACTTAACATGGCCAACCATGTGACGGTGGAAGCTCATTTGGCCCCTCCCCTCCACATCACTCTCAATTCCCCATACCCAATCATATAACATTAATCATTGATTCATCCATTAATAACATATAACATTCATTCATTCATCCATTAATAACATATAACATTCATTCATCCATTAATAACATATAACATTCATTCATTAACATATAACATTCATTAATTAACATATTCACATTCATTCATTAACATATAATATTCATTCTTTCAGTTTTTACATATTATCAAAAATATGGTTGTCATGATATGATTACAATCACTTTTTTTGTTTCTTTTTGAAAGCTACATAAAGCTGAAGTGGAGTATCATTTTCTAAATCAATATTTGTCCCCCCTTTAGTTGTTCTACCCTCTGCTTGTGATCTTAATGTACATGTAGTCGTTTGCTCATGACGTGGATGCCACTTCAAGGGGGGATCTACGCAATAAGAAAGAAATGTTAAACTCGATATGTTTTTATTATTATTGTTACAAGTATTTCATTAATTAAAAAGAACATTAGAGTGGTTCTCTTACTTGATGGGTCTTCACATCATGTTCTTGAACTTTTGTTATAGACTCATGCTCAACATGCTAACACCCTCTTAAATCCTCGACGGTAAAATAAAACACCTAAATGTTACATTAATTAATACACCAATTGAAATTAAATATGTTTAAAAGAACATTAGAGTGGTCCTCTTTACTTGATGGGGCCACATCATGTACTTGATCTTCTCTAGCCTGATCATGCTCAACACGCTGATCACGCTCTACATGCTCTAAAGTTGAAACATGAAAGTTTACATTAATTAATACACCAATTGCAATTAAATATGTTTAAAAGAACTTTAGAGTGGTCCTCTTTACCTGATGGGGCCACATCATATTCCTAATCTTCTCTAGCCCGATCATGCTCAACATGTTGATCACACTCTACATGCTCTAAAGTACTGGGATGCACACCATGACCTTCATCTACAGGTTGTGCTCCACCCTCACCAGGCTACATTCCAATGTCGTGTGCAATATTATCATTGCTTGAATGTGTAATTACTTTATGGTGGAAATTAATATTGAATAGATTGCACAAGTATTCAATTTTAAATAAACTTTATTGATTTTATTTACCTACGTGTCGGATGCAATGGAAGATTGTGTTTGCCCAGTCAAGACTCTTTGGCATTCAGCCACGGCTCCATAGCCTTGCTGGAAGGCAATCTTCAGGTCCTCTTCTGTGGGAACTTTGTTGAATTCAGAGCCCTACATTTTTGTAGAATATCATGAATTTTGCTTCTATGGTGTGTCATGCAAAATTATTTCAATTTATTATAATTTGGATGCA